>JAFFST010000173.1:35732-47710 GCA_022414735.1 Noturus placidus | reverse complement strand
CAGTTTGTTACCTGTATAAAAGAAACCTGTCCACAGAAGCAATCAATCAATCAGATTCCAAACTCTCCACCATCGCCAAGACCAAAGAGCTCTCCAAGGATGTCAGGGACAAGACTGTAGACCTACACAAATCTGGAATGGGCTACAAGACCATTGCTAAGCAGCTTGGTGAGAAGGTGACAACAGTTAGTGTGATTATTCGCAAATGGAAGAAACACAAAGGAACTGACAATCTACCACAGCCTGGGGCTCCATGCAAGATCTCACCTCGTAGCGTTCCAATGATCATGAGAACAGTGAGGAATCAGCCCAGAACTACACGGGAGGATCTTGTCAATGATCTCAAGGCAGCTGGGACCATAGTCACCAAGAAAACAATTGGTAACACACTACACCGTGAAGGACTGAAATCCTGCAGCACCCCTGCTCAAGAAAGCACATATACAGTACATGCCCGTCTGAAGTTTGCCAAATGAACATCTGAATGATTCAGAGGACAACAGGGTGAAAGTGTTGTGGTCAGAGGAGACCAAATTGGAGCTCTTTGGCATCAACTCAACTCGCCGTGTTTGGAGGAGGAGGAATGCTGCCTATGAGCTCATGAACACAGCCCCACCATCAAACATGGAGGTGGAAACATTATGCTTTGGGGGTGTTTTTCTGCTAAGGGGACAGGACAACATCACCGCATCAAAGGGACGATGGATGGGGCCATGTACCATCAAATCTTGGGTGAGAACCTCCTTCTCTCAGCCAGGGCCTTGAAAATATCAAGTATTTACTAAGTCATTACCAAGTACTAAGTCATGTTTTGCAGAGGGGTCAAATACATATTTCCCTCATTAAAATGCAAATCAATTTATAACATTTTTGAAATGCGTTTTTCTGGATTTTTTTTGTTGTTATTCTGTCTCTCACTGTACAAATAAACTTACAATTAAAATTATAGACTGATCATTTCTTTGTCAGTGGGAAAACGTACAAAATAAACAGGGGATAGAATACTTTTTTCCCCCACTGTATCTGTAAGAAAATGACTCGAGATGGAATCAAGTATCGTTGGAGAAATCTGAGCAAAATTTCCGAGAGTCCACCAACCATTTCTTAATATATTATTAATAATATATGCATATATTGGATATATGGATCCATGAATATTATATTATTATTAATGCTATAGTGTATTTATTATTATTATTATTATTATTATTATTATTATTATGTCCACAGACTCCATATCACCCTTTTTTTTTAAATGGGATTTGAAAGTTACATGAACGCTACAGCACCTTCAATAACTAACCAGATGAAGGCTCCTCAGAAGACAGCATTCAATTCAAACATTGAGTTTGGACATGCCTTCCTGCCTCTG
Organism: Noturus placidus; assembly: GCA_022414735.1. NCBI lineage: Eukaryota > Metazoa > Chordata > Actinopteri > Siluriformes > Ictaluridae > Noturus > Noturus placidus. The sequence continues at coordinate 46,338 of JAFFST010000173.1, read as the reverse complement.
AATACAGCCTTAGTAGTGTGGTGTATCAGATTAAAAATGCATTTCCGTCTATTACTGTTTACGCATTCTTTTGATTCCGATGAGTTTCTTTACTCCAGTGGTTTTCATCCCTCCTGTGTAGGACTGAGACTCACCCCCCCAAAATCTAAATCAGACCACATCAGTCTCAATTTCTCTACTCGGGGGACACCAAGTACACGGAAAACCCTTTGGCTGTGTAATCTGTTGTTACAGTAAACACATTACATTGCTACCTCTGCTGTCACTCCTAACATTTTCATGACATTAACATGCAAAACAGAAGAATGTGGCATTACTAACCAGAACTAAATTCTTGGTTGTGCAGAATTTTTTTTTGGCTCAGAATGACACATTTCCTCACAGCTATTCTCTCAGCTCATAATAACAACAACCACCACCTAATACATTTTGACGATATAAGAAAGTTTATGGAAAAATCATCCTCAATATCCTAAATATCCATCCATCCATCTTCTACTGCTTACTCCTTTTCAGGGTCACGGGGAACCTGGAGCCTATCGCAGGAAGCATTGAGCACAAGGCGGGGTACACCCTGGACTGGGTGCCAGTCCATCGCAGGGCACCCTCTATAAATATGTTTCAAGGAAATAAAAATAATTAGGGGGATTAGATTTTTTTTGGTCCTTTTGGATTTTGTTATATAAACAAAAATGTGCAAAGTACAAATATTATGTAATAACATTTTACTAATCGTAGGGTTGGCGGTTCGATTCCCGACCCACGTGACTCCACACATCGAAGTGTCCTTGGGCAAGACACTGAACCCCAAGTTGCTCCTGATGGCAAGCTAGAACTTTGCATTGCAGCTCTGCTACCATTGGTGTGTGAGTGTCTGTGTGAATAGGTGAACGAGACACAGAGTAAAGCACTTTGTACAACTGATAAGGTTAAAAAAAGAAAGAAAGAAAAGCGCTATAAGTGCGGACCATTTACCATCATGTTCCTTACCCTTTCACCATCGGCTTGTGTGTTTTTAAAACGCTTCATTAATACTGTAACATCGAGAAACTGTAATATCTTTGTACTAGTTAATCATACCAGGAAATTTCACACTGAAACAATCCTACATAAGTAGTATGATTCAGACAGACAGTCTCATAGTGTCCCGGCTCCGCCCACAGACACTCCCATTCTTATACGACAGGTCTTAACTTTCTTCACTACTTAGTACATGAGTTTCAGTTATTGAAACTTTTATAGGTGTCATCACAAACCCAAACTGGCTTTACAATCGAGACATTTTTACAAGTACGGACATATTACAAGCTGTGAACCAAACAATTATATGACAGACAATCATATCTAAACGTAACCACTTAAAGCTACAAGGAAGCTTGTCATCGTTAGAAAAAGGGGTTGTCAATGGTTCTTTGGATAGTGAACAATTCTTGGCTTTCTAATGATTTGCAATTTCAAAAACAGTTTCTGTCTCACCCTTTCCTCAGGAGATAATTTCACCACATATACATTACAGCACAGTGAAATTCTTTTCTTCGCATACCCCAGCATGTCAGGAAGCTGGGGTCAGAGCACAGAGTCAGAGCGCAGGGTCAGCCATGATACAGCGCCCCAGGAGCAGAGAGGGTTAAGGGCCTTGCTCAAGGGCCCAACAGTTGCAGCGCCGGAGCTTGAACCCCTGAGCTTCTGATCAGTAACCCAGAGCCCTAACCGCTAAGCCAAATAAAAATCATACCTACTTTAATCATAAAGACAACAACACTCATACTAAACCTCCTTTGACTTTAGAGTATACACTTGTACAAGAGAAATGCTTTAAAATCCCACTACCTGGTGTCACCCAGAAGAGCACGGGGTTCGTTCCGAGTCTGGTTCCTCTCAAGGTTCCTTCCTCATGTCACCTCAGCAAGAGAGATGTTACTTGCAACTGTTGCCTCTTCTAAATCTAGCTGTACTGTATATCTGGGTTTTTATCAAGATGCATGGTGACACGGTATATTGCTAAAAAGGCTATAGAAGAGAAAGTTGAATTAAACTGAATTAAAATGATGAAATGATTCTACACTTTCGAGAGGAACCATTTGTTGTAGGGTTCTACTTTGGTGAGCGTGGAAAGATGAATACAACACGGGTCAATAATTAGAGCTGAATGCCTGTATGAGAGACTGTGCGTATAAACACAGCTGTATCGGTGCTCTTGCTCTGCCCCTGTTCCTCAGGGTCTATGTGATGTGGCTTCATCCAGGTGTGTGGGGTTACAGCCAAAAGCAGGCCTGATTAGAAAGTAATATACAAATAAATCACAGGCAGCCTGTTAACGGCGGAGTCGAGGGAAAAGACTACAGCAAAACAATATAACTCAGGGTTAAGACATTTCTCGTTCCAATGAGCATGCTCACATCCCAAAGGGGAACAAGATGTTCGCTGCGCTGCTATACTTCCATCCTCATTACTTACATGCTGAGTTTTATGCGAGATCTGAGAGAAAAACAGAGCTGGTGCTGAGAGCTAATAAAAACAGAACTAAGCTAAAAGGGGAAATCAGTGACCATGCTTATGAATTTGGTTAAAGCTAAATGTTCTACACTTCACCATCTTGTTTGCAGTGGTAGAGAGGAGGGTGAAAAGTCTTTGTAACCACAAAGGAGGTAAAATAACCTTTGTGGTTTCTAAAGTACCCACTTCGTGCACGCCACGCGCAGGTCCATGTGTGCTCAGATTCTACATGTGGCCCAACATTCATCCTGCACGTGCAAGTGTGCATGAAAACGTGCAAATCATTACCCATCAACAATCTCAGGGGAGGCGAATGGAGCAGTCTTCGCCATGAGGAGACGTGTGAATCTCGACTCACCGGGGCCCTTCGCTCAACAGCTGCCGCACACAGCCTTAACATCTGCACAGTGTTAATGCGGTTCCTTCAGAACGAGCGGCAGCTCCGAACTGAGCCCCACCCCACCACCACCAACACATTTAATATATGATGATGGGAGCTTTGGCTTTGAAGGGAATTCCAGCACTCCCGTTTAGAAGCCCGGTAAGTGATCATGAATCAAAAGTAGGGATAGTATTAAGACACACCGCAGGCCATGCCTAAGGCCATAAAGCCGGGTGATGAAAAGTTCAGAGCCGTGCTTTCTGTAGGTAGCCCCTTTCATGAAGATTACATTGCTCTCAAAGTTTTGAGAGGAGATATGCTTGCACAGATCCTTTTGCAGTAGAAGCACTAGGGATTGGCATCGAATGACCAGGGACTGTCTTTCACTATGTAAATCTTTCAAAAACAACACGGTTCGCTCATTCAGCCAGAGCTCAGAAACAGACACGTGTTGCAGTTGGTGTTTCACAGCCCGAGATGTTTTATTGATTCTGCCCTATTAGTACGCTTGTATGCCCTCATCTGCCGACCCATGTAAAAATGTGTTAGCTTCAATCCTCAGCGCATTAAGAAACAATCAAGCACATCTTGATGTCTCTCACTGCCGATTCGCTTCATCGACTGAGGCGATTTCATGGCCCCAGCGCATCAATGTTTCAATGGGAGAGCTCGATGGAGCACTGCTCCTGTGGCTGAGGTGAAAGAGGGGTGGAAAGCAGGATGCTAACAGCATCTACGTTGTGATCGAAGGAGGCTGATGCCTCGCCTCAGCGGTAAGGGGCCTATAAACATGCACAACTGTAAATATTAGCTTGACCCATCGGGCTTGGGCTTCTTCCTCAAAGCAGGGAAGGAAGAAAGGATCTCAGCAGCCGCTTTACTGGATCAAAGATTCGTCTTAGATTCGTTTAATAATTAAGAATCACAATGATGCTGGTTGAGATGATGTCTGTTGTAGATTTACGATAAAAGAATGAACACGCTTTTCTTCCAGGCAGATTGTTGTACAGAACCAACCCAAACTCAGAACGATCAGAATTCTGGCCTGGGTCCGTTTCCCCATCATGCATACTCTCAAAAAAAGTGGTACTAAACTGTACCGCCTTTCATCACTGGGGTACCCTCAGTGGTACAAGTTGTACTCTAAAAATACAAAATATGCATACCCTCGAGGGTACCACCCCAGTGTTAACGTGTACATCAACGCCAATGAAAGTAGGAGAAGGTTGTGGTGTAGTGACATCAATCCTCAATCGTCTTCTTCGGCTATGTCCCAAACCACATACTATCATTCTGAGCAGTATATAAAGTAGTATTTAGACATGCAATTTGGTCTACATTTTCCCCCCTTAAATCACAGTTTTCTGAATCGAGAGACAATCCGTGATGTCTGAATTTGACCAGTGAGTGGTGTGCTATTTCTAGTTCCACCCACATGTTTAGGTTTCTTGCTACCGTGGTCCAGTACGGTAACCGTTTTCAGCACAAATACTTAGAGTGTAGTTCCCTTGGCAATGGAAATGATGACAAAAAAATCTAATCACTGATTTGTCATCATTACCGATCCAAATCGATCAGTTTCTCACCACTGCTTGGTGGAAAAGTGCGAAAAATATAACCTGAAATTGTGAACTGGTTAAACACGTGTGCTTCTATCTCTCTTCCTCCTTCTGTCACTCTCTCACAGTTCTGTAACCTGTAATCTGAAAGCTGCCGGAACCTGAGAGTTTGTTGGGGGGAGGAGGGGGAGGGGGTGTGAGTGATTACCCATGGTGCCTCAGCCCAGCATCCCACTGCCTCGGAGCTGCACATTAACACAGTTGGCCCACGTGACTGCACTCGTGTCAGCTAATGATGGTTCAATTATGCCTGCAAACATCGCTCTGCTAAGTAAACGGCCACCTAGCTCAACCCCGTGCAAATGCCTCTCTGATTCACAGCAAATTAGACACAGACAGCGAGATGTCAAATAAATCCTAACTGGCTGATGTTGTGTGTTTGCACTGCAGATACATAAGTGAAATTAGCAAAGGAGGTGGAAGGAGAAGGGGCTAATGGTTAAACATGCAACATGCACATTATTGTATAATTAGGCGCTTGTCATCACGTTGAATTTTAGCATTACGGACTGCTATTAGCGGAAAATTGCTCAGCATGAAAGAAAACACATTTAAGTGGAGAACAGAATCTATTCATTTCACCCCCCCCAACAGAAAACGTTTTCGAAAACGGAGAATTTAGTTCTTGGAGCATGCAGTCATTAGACGATAAAACAGGGGCCATTTCAGAGCTGATGTAATTGGAGGGGATTTGAAAATGCTGGCTTGATTCACATAATGCTGAGAAAAACACTTCATTCTTAGTTTGACATTTTTTTTGAGTAACAGGCTTTCAAGCTAATTGTTCATAGTAAACACAGGACTCGAATACACTGACCTAGAAATACAATGGTAAACACGAACATCATGTAGAGGATGGCAGATGGCGGACTACAGTAAGGCATTTGATTCAATTTCTTGTAAAATCAAAAATAAAATAGTAAACAGATTTCGACATGGCAATATTATTGGTGCTGCGGGGAATAAACGAACGCTGATAGCGAAGGGAGATTATGAGGTTCGTGTGATTTAATAAAGACTGATGTTTTTTCAAGGCTGTAATCATTTCCTGCAGTGGCCAGCACTGTTCCTTGAGAATGTGAGGATTTTAGTATAACAAACCCTGCACTTGCCCGAGGCATGGTTGGGGAGATTTGACGAGGCAGGTACACCAGTGATCAACGTGGCACCTGGGTAATTTTTTTTAGTTATTTATTTTTTTAGGTGCCACACAATTCAAGTGGACTGATCGCTTTAAGTGTGTCCGACAAGGAAAAGGAGGCGTACTGGAGGCCGCTCTGAGGCATGAACTCTAATCAAGATGAAGTGCGTTTACAAATGCATTTAATAGGGCTTGCCAAGAGTGAAACTCTGCATGTAAATATGGTAAGATTAAATTTCATCAGAGCAGAGCAACACTGTGACCAATTGCCTACAGTCACACAGAGCCTGCCAACTGTGCACCCCTCCTCCCACACCACCACCACACATCTCAACTCTCTCTCTCCATCTCTCTCGCTCTCTCAATTTGCATTGTGTGATCTTTCTCAGCAGAGGAAGGGGGGAGGGGAGAGATGGTGTGCAAGGCAGCTGACGCCAGATTCAGCTCAAGGTCAGCATGGGGGCTGCCTGAGTATGTGCATGTGTGTGCGTGTGTACGTGTGTGTGTGTGTATGTGTGAAAGAGAGCGTGAGAGAGACAGAGAGAGAGAGAGAGAGAGAGAGAGAGAGAGAGAGAGAGAGAGTTAGTGTGATGGGGGTATGCGTGAAAGCAACAGCACTGTGAGTCACCTTACAAAAATCATCACTGGAGCCCTTGTGAATTAGGTGTCATTATGAGTATGAAACCCCCAGTGCACACACACATTCTTGTTACCAGGGAACGCTGAGGTCAGACAGGAAGAGAGAGAGAGAGAGAGAGAGAGAGAGAGAGAGAGCACGAGCGAGCGAGCCTGCATATGCCTCTTCAGGGTGCGGGCTGGCATGCCACTTACTGTACCAGTTAATGGTGTGTTTTCTGGCTGGCTGTCACTCTATGCTGACATTAGTCCTGATGAGACGCAACCTGCTTTGTGTCGCAGTAAAGCACTTAGAGCTCTGAAAGCCTGCCGTTTGCCAATGTGCAATGTGAACTGTAAGCTATATACACGCTGAAAACCTGACAAGTTAGAGTGAGAGCGAGAGAGAATTTTTCATTTTCACAGGTGACACTTTCACAGCTTCCTCCCCACACAAACTCATCATCCCCACACTGGATGGAGTATCCATTCAGTGGAACTGGCACACGCCTGCCTGCAAGAGCACCTCTCTCACGTCCCCGGGCTGTTCTAGAACCATCTGCAGCTGGGGCCTCAGAGGCCCACATGTCTCCTCCGTTTAATTATTTTCATCTCTCACCCCAGGACACACCTATCTCTCTCTCTCACCATAACACTGTGCACACATTTCCCTCTGGAATTAGTGCTGCTGTCTCTTTAAGAGGACAAGGTTCTGTGCCAGTGGCTTCAGAGACTCTGCATTTAGTAGCAGAACTGACAACTGGCAATGTAAGGTTAATGCCCTGGCATAATGCGCAACGCATGTTCCAAGGCAGATCAAATTAGAGGGTAGGACAAAAAGAAGCACTACAGCACTTCTGGGTTATACTGAAATGATGGCATTTTTGCATTTACTTCAACTGTACACAGCTACCAAATACATTTTTTCCCCCCTAACGGAACACTGCACCATCATTTCCTCCAATATAAATATATATATATAAAAATATTTTTCAGTGCGATTTTCTTTCTGCAGTCTTATTCCTGTCCCTCATTACAGCTCAGTGTGCGGCACTCTGCCTCAGGATCCTCACTTCCTAGCAACAGCCTGCCACCAAACATTTGGCACAAGTTCAACAACACCCCCTCCCCTCTCCCTCCTCCTCACGCTCTCTTCCTCTCTCTCTCTCTCGCTCTCCCTGCCGCCCTCCGTCTGTGAAAGATGGCTGCCCTGAGACTGCGTGCTCTCTCCAGCTCAGGCTGGATGGCAGTGCCCCGCGCTGCCTGTCCCGGTGCGAGACTCCATTAACTTGCTTTGCATCCAATCCAACCTTTTCAGCAGCAGGGGATTCAGCAAGCTCGCGTCAGGCTTCATTAATCAGCGCTTTAGCACACAAACTCTCCTCTGCCAATCTGACCGATGGACGGACAAATATAAAAAGGTTCAGGAACAAAATCACTTTACAGGTCTTTGAATGACAAGGCAGCAAAGTAAATCATTTGAGGTGTCTGAAACGGATTGCATCGGTGGCGTTATGTTTAAAACGGGGGACATTGTCTGCTCAGACACAGGGTCAGCAGAGATTAGACTGGTCAACATTATTACATTTTTGCTGACAATTAATTGTCACAGAAACAATTGTGAAGAACCATTTTATAACTGCAAGAACATGATCACTTTTATAATAGAAGCATAAATGTACATATATTAAATCTAACCCCTTAAAGTAAAAAAAAACAAAGTTGTAATTTCATAAAATAAATCTTTAATGCTATATTAATTATATAAGGATTAATATGCAAGCTGTTCAGATAGCAATGTTCCTTTAAATACTAGGTTAATGCATTATAGCATACATTTTGAAAATGAATACTTTTTATACTATTGTACTAATGTACTAATATCATCTACAGCACATTTTATGTGTTAATTATTACTGTTACACAACAAAAAGTTGAATATTTGAAAAGCCAAGGAGAATCATTATTGAAACATAAAAACTTCTGTCATTTGTTGTTGCTTTTTTTAAAGGAACTAACGTGCATGTACTAACGTTAAATACATGATTATAGAATCCAACAATCGTGCTTACCGGTAACAGTCCAGATCAGCCCAGATTATTGTGATTAGGCAATAATGTAATGATGATTATATATGAATTGTGACCGGGTGAATGGATTGAATTCCTGCTTACTTGAATTACTGGTGTAAGAATGTAGGAATGAGACAGGGAGCATTCAGCTGTTTAAAAACAAACACCCAACAAAACAAACTCAGCAAAATGTTCCGTTAAGGGCAATCAGACTGGCCTTTCCACTCCACATTCACAAATTGCCCTTGTTTACCATTAAACAAGTTAATCTGTGTGGCTGCTGGGAGGCGTTTGAGAGGAAATAATGGCACAGCGCTGAGCTTTAGCTGTGTTATTCTAAGACTGTGACTCAGTAAATCTGACAAAAGCTTTTGTCTGTCAGTGGACAGAGAAGGCCATCAGCAATCTGTCCCACAGGACTGGAGAGGATATGAGGAAATCTGCACAAATCTCTGTTAGTTCTGTGCCGGGGATCTCTGAGGGGGCAGATACACCAGTGCTGATCCGTCTTTGCTATATAGTGCAAACATCAATCATCATAAACCACCTCAGACTTGATGTTATTCATAAAAACAACATGAATTCTTTGATCTCAAACTGAATGTAAAAAAAAAAAAAAAAAAAAAAAGACTAGTATTTATGACTCACTGCATCGGTTATTAATTTGGAACAGATTAACTTTACAAAGTGCTGCAGGTGGCACACGGTCTAGTGCTGATCATCTATAAAGTGTAACGGCACTGTTCACCTCGGGTTCACTCTTTCATTGACTGGGACTTCTTTTGGCTCTGGCCCATCTTTCATTAAAAAAATATTCTCAATTCTTTATGAAAAGCTCGACTCAGAGTCTCTATACAGCTCCTCAAAAGTGTGTCATGATCTTTAAACTATGCAACAGTGTAAACACTGGACACTTGCCATAATCAATTAGCCTAATCCACAGTTCTGTGCTATAAAAGTTCCTTTTTCTGGATGGTTATAAAACCAGACCTACTGTGGTGTGTATGAAGGCTACACACCGAAGTTTACGCCTTATCAACGGCGTGTGCATTTGTTATCGCTATAACACCGATATTAAATGTGTAACAAATCTGTGATCCCAAATGTTGTCCTTTTTCCCTCCATCAATGTCAAGTGACCCATACTGCAGCAAAGTATGCATGCAGAATTTGATTTCCTCCTTGTCAGGGTACAAAGAGTATCAAATGTAAAATTCACGTTTTCAAAAAAAAAAACCCAAACAAAGCAAACAAAAAATCAAGCATCTACATTCAAACAGGTGTTCACATGTGTATAACAACAACAATTCAGTTTGTAAAACTGACTTTGGAGAAGTACAAGTCAAAGGCAAATAAGCCCTGAAAGATTGAATAGCTATGTTTGGATCCATGTATTTTTATGTGAATTTTGGGATAATGTATTAAATAATAAATAAATAAATAAATAAATAAATAAAAACCTCTGGATGGGAATAAAATCTTCAATGTGCACCTAAAGATGGATGCGCTTATTTGAGGTGGATATTTTTTCTTATTTGATAAGACGAAATGCCCATGGATTACGGAAAAAATGTGCCCCAAAAAAAAAAAAAAAAAAAAAAAAGGCATGTGACTTCGCCTCAACAAATCATTTGACTGGATAACTGGCTCAGAAAAGGTGTGCAGGTTTCCCTGTAAACGACGATTTTGTTTTCTTGGGATGGAATTTGCTTTCGTAAATATTTATTCCAATTTTACACTTAACTTAAAATCGCAACTTGGATGGAAACATAGCTAAATCAGCCAGCTAATCAGTGCCAGTAGCTATCAGTTCATTGTGTTCCTGGCTTGACCACCTTTGCTCATCACAGAGTAGCCGGGATGCTTAACTTGCAGGTTGTTGCAAACTGAAATTGATTTGAATCTGAATATGTTTTTTTTTTTTTAATATTTGAACACTGTCATTGTATCAGAGTTTGTTAACATTAAAGAGACCCATTTGAATATGGACGTGAATATAAATACAATTTCCAGGAAGTGAAAATGTCTGGTTTTTAAACTAGCGTATTTTGATGCTATTAATTCAATGGTGTTTAACATTTAAATTTGTACCTTGTGCCTTGCGAACGTATTCGGCCCCCTTGAACTGTTCGACCTTTTGCCACATTTCAGGCCTCAAACATAAAGATATAAAACTGTATTTTTTTGTGAAGAATCAACAACAGGTGGGACACAATCATGAAGTGGAACGAAATTTATTGGATATTTCAAACTTTTTCAACAAATAAAAAACTGAAAATTTG
>JAFFST010000173.1:15455-34635 GCA_022414735.1 Noturus placidus | reverse complement strand
AGGGGCTGAATAATTTTGCTCGCCCAATTTTTCAGTTTTTTATTTGTTGAAAAAGTTTGAAATATCCAATAAATTTGGTTCCACTTCATGATTGTGTCCCACCTGTTGTTGATTCTTCACAAAAAATTACAGCTTTATATCTTTATGTTTGAGGCCTGAAATGTGGCAAAAGGTCGAACAGTTCAAGGGGGCCGAATACTTTCGCAAGGCACTGTATGTGTCCTTTTGTGCTTCCATACCAAACAGGCACGTATGAGTCAAATTAAAATAAATAAATAAATAAATAAATAAATAAATAAAAATAATCACCGATCACTAATTGGACAAATATCCTTAAGCTCTTGATGTCTCTTCATATAAAACAAAATTGGCAGGTGAAAGGTAAAAATCACACCATGAAGCTCAACTGTTACTGCTGCTGGTATTATTAGTGAGGGTGGGAAATGATGTCACCACTTTCAACCACCAGAGAACAACTCCTACCTTCACAGGTATCATTATATGAACAGAAGATACAGTTCTAGGATGGTTCTCACACGTGGTCTGAAAAGTGGTACCATATCATCTTCCGTACCGGCCAGAGCTTCCAATTTATGATAATCATAACAATTTTCAGTAATGTGAAAAAATACAAACAAACAAAAAAGCTTTAACTCATTAGATTCATAATTAACTATTGGGTAAAACTCAGCACTGGAGTGTTTTTGTCTTACAGACATTAAGAAAGGAGATGAGGGCGGAATGATGCAGAGTGCAAATGAAGGTCAATACGGCTAACAGCTAGATATTAGAGAGAGAGAGAGAGAGAGAGAGAGAGAGAGAGAGAGAGAGAGAGAGAGAGACTGTGTCGACAGACAGGCTGGTGCCAGGGACTGGGACATCTACACTCAAGAGGAAATCACTTACATAACCCCGCTTCAGAATAACCCACACAGCCTCTTAGAGAGACACTCAGGACTTCTGACAGACATACCCCGTTTATTTGTCCAGCCTGCTCCGCTTTCATTCTCCATTAAACCGACAGGGATTTAAGCCTGACCCCAAACCTCACGCAGGAATCCATTTCCAAAATGGAGGCCGAGAGGGAAAGGGGCTAAGGCAGAACATAGGGAGCAGATCAGATGCAGTGAACATGACTTGGAGGTGAATACTGACTGATGCTACTGTGGTTAAAGGTGGCGAGAAACAATAGAAGATGTGAGGAGGTGACATTACTGCTGAGGAAAGAGGACGTGCTTCACTAATGACTGGATGATCAATTCACAGCCTTGTCTCTGATTAAGGGACAGAGGGAGAGACTAACAATGTGTGTGGGAGAGACAGAGAGAGAGAGAGAGAGAGAGAGAGAGAGAGAGAGACAGAGAGAGAGAGAGAGCCTACAGTTAAATGAAATGCATTAAACATGCCTATAGAGTAGAGACCTGCAGTGCACCTGGAGAAGCTGCTATCACAGCTTTGTTTGGGCCTGTGGAAGAAAAACAAGCGTGCCCACTGGGATGCTTGGCGCTCCAATATCAGCTGAAATTTGAGCTGTGGACAAACTGAGCTGGGCATCGGCAGCACAAACTATTCCCCCTCCTTCAAGAGCCCCATCTAACAAGCCCAATGGAAAGCCAGAGCAGACTAAACGGGGACAACGCTTTCAATAAACATTGGAATGTGTCTGTTCCCTCTCTCCCTTTCTCTCACTTTATTGTCAGAAGGAAGACCGTCATTCCTCACAGGACAGCACTACTGTGCATCTGTTTTCACACTAGATACCCCAGACATTATCAGAATACTGCATCTTTACCAAACATTGTGTCCTTCATACCAGGATGCACCCATTCACATTTGCAATGAAAGTCTTCCTGGCAATGATTATTTGCGTGAATCTAGGTTTCTACTTCTTTTCCCTGTTTATGCCACATTCCTGGAGAAGATTTAATAGAGGTGCACTGATGTATTGGCCAATAAAGGCAATTTCTCATGCTAAAAAACATTTAAAAATATCTGACAATCAGGGTCAATATATTATATCCTGATATACTGATATATACTGTCAATCAAAACAGGGCGGGAAAACACATTGATTTCACGCTGTGTGTGTGTCAAACACATTGAATCAAACACATTGATTTCACGCTTTTCTGCTCTCCGGACCTGCATGATCGGTCTTGGAGGTCCTACTTCTGGATGGAGCTCTCATCTGCTCCAAATCCAGACTGCTGGGACAAAGGCTTTTCAAAGCCAAACAGATTACATTTAAAGCAATAATTGTCTCTAAGAATATCTGTTGTTACCCAGATGAGGATGGGTTCCCTTCTGAGTCTGGTTCCTCTCAAGGTTTCTTCCTCTAAAAACATCTTAGGGAGTTTTTCCTTGCCATTGTCGCCACTCAGTGTCTTGCTCAGTTGGGATAATTTCTCACTTTTACTGTGTTTTTACTACTGTAAAGCTGCTTTGAGACAATGCCTGTTGTAAAAAGCGCTATACAAATAAAATTGAATTGAATTGTAAAGATGATGTCTCTTGTGTGGAATGATGACAAAACTGCAGTTTGTAATCTCTGAAAGCTCTGCACTGCTAACATTTTACACCGGAGGTGAGCGGCAGTGAAGCGGGAGTTTCGGCACCAAGTCTTTTTTTTTTATTTTGCTGCGCTGCTCGAGCTGAATTAAAGCGCCAGTACGTTGAAAGATTTAAATGAAGAGGAGTTGATAAAAGTATACAATACACAGAAAAATATATTTGTAGTGTATTTCATATCCAGTTAATATTAATATATAAAAAGTTGATATTATATATGACCAGTTTGATGTTCAGTGATTAAGTAGAAATGCTTTTGTTTGTGTTGAGTGAATGTGAGACTAGCAGGAGGCTTTTTTAAAAAATTCAGTCAATGTTAATATGAATTCAGAACATTCAATAAGTTAAGAAATCTTACTTTAATCTTCAGAATTTAGTTAATGTGTTAATGTTAATTAGAGTAATGTGTTTTATTTTTATGAGACCAGTTACTGTGAAACAACTTGTTGAAATGGAGAAAAAGTTTTTATTTGCATTTCCTTCAGAATTGTGGAATGAATTTTTATTCATTTAAAAGAAGGCATAAAAGTCAGACTATCGGTGTCGGTTATTGGCCGATATCACGCTGAATAATCGGTTATCGGTATCGGCTGAGAAATTTAGTATTAGTGCATCTCTAAGATTGGACAAAAACATTTCTATTTTGGCAAGAAATGGTAAGCAGCACTTATTTCCGAATGGCACTGATTTCCATATATTTCTCCTGTTCCTCCTTTTTGTTGACTTTCCATCTGTTTCATTTCTATAGAAGGTGTCTAAATATCGTAGGGTGAATATACTCAAGGTGCCATCCTCTTTTCCACCAAAGTTCCCGCATGAGCCTGTCGATTGTTTCACAGGAATTGTACCAGGTCTCATTCCGGTCAATGGCCACCAAAGTTTTGCACGGTTTCATCTCCGAAATGCATTCACGCATCGCCATTACCTGTGTACAGGCTTCACCTTTGCCCTTTGGCTTGTACAACACAGGACTCAGAGAAGCAAAAGGAGACAAACCCAGACAGTGTCAGCAGGACAGTTTCCCATGGACAGCACCACTTCATCCATTCAAGGCAGGAAACACAAAAGAGACCAACGCAGCTTCGCTTCTCTTTATTCATAGTAGCCTCCGGCTCTATTCGGTAAGCAGCACCGTGATGAAAGTCAGTTAATCAGGGTTGAAAATGATTAGAGTGTCACATTACAATGGTTGCCAAATTGACTGATTCCTGCGTCGAGGTTAATCACATACCTTTATTAGAGGTAGCCACAAATGGACGTCCAACGGGGCGCAGATGGAACTCTCTCGGCGAATGAAGCCGAGAGCAAGTACTGACCTGCATGCCGAGCTGTCCCAATCACGTTTGTAATGGCTCATTAACTGACAGGTCAGAGTGTAATGGGGTCACGCGCTTCACACCAACCTTGATTACGGATGATTACAAGCAACAGTTTGCACCACGTCTGCCAGTTAACTCCTCAATCAGGAGTGAAACAGCTTGGCAGACTGGTGGAGCTGATGGTGCTTGATAAGTTGCCTCCAACACCACACACACACACACACTGCTCTTAAGGGGCATGAGAGCGTGGCCTGTAAATTAAAACGCTCGGCCTAGTCAGCAGCCTTCACTACGTCGTCTTGCACCAGAATGACCCCACATTCGAACCCCATCATTCTCATGGGTCAAGAGAGCTGAATTTCTTCAGCCAAACCAATTGCACTTTTAGAAACTCGTATCTCCCACCCTTCAGGACTGCACACAGCCTATCAGCATCACACAGATTTGCAGAGTGCCCTTTTAAGGGCATGAAATGAAGCGTATCTGCTTGCTGAAGTGAGATCAGTGGAAGCTATTTGGCACAGAAGCGCTGGCATAACACCTAGCATCTCCACTGTCCGGGCCATTATCTCTCAACTTATACACAATCTCTCTTGCTTTCTCTCTCTCTCTCGCTCTCTCTCTCCCCCAGTGTGTGCCACCAGCATAGACAGATAAACCATGTCAGGAAGGACTGGTTAATGAATGATTTTTTTAAATGAATCCTCATCGTGTTGTACAGCGATTCATTCAGTAATTCTAAAAGATATAGGAATGTACATTTACTTACAGCAATATAGTAGACTTTTGCTTTTTCTACCAGCTTCCAGTTCTCCTCCAGGTCCAGATGTTTGTCTTTCTTATAGCAGTTGGCAGCTGCCAGATTAGCAACAAGAGATCTGGAAGAAGGAGAGAAAACTCATTTCAGTCCAACAACAATTACACACCAAAAGCACTCCATATCAATAAATAGCTTTCATTATATAATTACAATCACTGTCCATCAAACAATGATACATTACATATTAGCCTTTATGTTAGCGGACCTGCAACGACATGTTTAAAAGATTCATTTCTTCCCAACAGTCACATTTGCCTACATAAGTGAATAACCATTCCATACAGCTAAAGGCTGACATATGGACACCGCTTTAGAATACAGGTGCTCAGTGCCAGAATTAAATAACACCACACCACTTTTTCCACCCTCTGCAAATGCCTTACCAGACCTTTCCCGTAAATAAATGAAAAAACAAATCAATAATGCAGAGAAAGTGTACATGTCCGTCGGGACCACTGTTTCTCCATTAACCTCCTGGTGGTCCTCACATCAACAAAAACAACTAATTCCAGTTTGAAAAGCCACCGCTCTCATTATTCACTTGTTAGCGGGAGGAAGCAGTCCCCAGGGGGGCTAGCCCCTATTCTGAACTTTCATTACCTGTAGAAAAGTGCCAGAACTATCCACAAACAAAGTCAATAGAACAGTAGTCATGCACTTTAAAAAGGTGGCTCCTTACAAGTAAAGGTGCTAGAAAGTGTTCTTTAGAGCAAAGAAAGGAAAAGAGCCAAATTTTATACCGTAAAGCTCCCGGAAAATAATGATCAAATTAATAGCAGGAATTTAGTTGACTAGGCACCAACAAAAATCCAAATCCAAAAATGTATTTGTTTTTTTTTCTTAAACCTAGAAACATTAAGTGTTCTTTGGATGCTGCTATGGGGGAACCCTTCTTGCAAGATACCATGTAAACTCCTAGCAGAAATGGTTCCACCCTAGAACCATTTTAATATGCTAAGAACCCATAATATGCAAATAACACCTTGAAGTACCCTATTACTAAGCATGTATGGCATCACTGTAAACCCAGGGTGTCCAAACGTATCCATAAAATGGCAGGATAGTCATCAGATAGTCGACTAAGGACCAAGATCAACTGATTAAAGGATCGACAGGATCCACGCCTGATTCCTCCCTTTGGACTGAAGCCAACCTGAACCCAGAACAGACGCCTTCTAACCCAACTTTCAGCTAGTTCTGCACATCTGCAGCACGCAGATGCTCTATACTGTATTGATAAAAGCTAAAACGCCCTCTCAGTTTTTAAGCTACAGAAATGTGTGCGTGTGTGGTGACCTCTGCAGCTTCCTGTAATGAAAGAGACTGATCTGACAGGTGAGGCGGTAATGAGTAGTCTCATAAGGCTATAGCTGACAGCTCTATAAGTCTGAACACTTCAAACTAGCTCCCGTTAAGAACATCTCTGGTTGATTCACACCATGATGGCTGAAAAACAAAGCGGACTCTCCTCCCCCTCCTCATCGTCATCTGCTCTGAAGCCTGAACTTCGGCCCTACAGCACTGCCCGGCGCTTCTAATCACAGCTAGTGTTAACAGATACACTTTCAGAATTTTCCAGCAGCACATTCAACCACATGGAAAGGAGTGGAGACGAGCTACAGATCCACAAGCTACAGACAAATCATAAGACTTGCATTTTAGGAAAGAGCAAACAGCTAGGAATGACATTGCTATAGGACTTTAGCACACCAAATAAAATTGTAGTGCAGAATGAACAGTTAAATAATAATAATAATAATAATAATAATAATAATAATAATAATAATAACAATAATAACAACAACAACAGTGTAAATGTTGCAAAGGTATGTACAGAGCAAAAAAATAGTACAGGTAGTTCACTTATTAGCTAACAGCTATCCAAACGTCCAATTACATTTAAATAAGTTACATTTCCTGGTTGCATGTGTCTCAAACACTTTAACCACAGGAAGTATGGGCTAAGCGCTCATGACTGTTTCAGTTTCATCTTGTGATTACAAACATATGTTTAGATAAATAAAATAACCTCAGAGGAAAGATTCTACACTAGTGATGCACAAAATGTTATAATTAAACTCACAACTGCATAGACTTGTACATAAATGCTTTTATAAAATGTCAAAAATGGCAATGGTACTAAAACGTGTTGAAAAGATAAACCTGTACATATAAGCTAGGTCTAGTGCGGGAAACCAGAACTCTAGCTTGAACTTCGCCCACAGCCTGTTGGCAAACTTCTGAGAGCATCGTGCTTACTTGAAAATAAACAAACAAACAAACAAACTCTTAACTTTTACCTGCCAAAAGTTCACTGGGGAAACCGGCACATGGATGTGTGCATACAGAGGAATTTAAACAGCCAATTAAATTGCAAGCTTCTAGATTCTGAAGATCATGGACAGAAAAGTGTACAATAAGAATCGGTAGGTGGAGCGCTAGTTAAGCTCTGACAAATCGCTTTAAACAGTGAATTCAACTCTCAATCATTTTGAGCTATTTAATATTCAAATATAAGTGATATAATTTCAATACATGTGCTAATTTCTGTGATTGCAAAAATTGCTAAATCCTGGAGGGACTTCTTGTTGCGGATATTATACTTGATTATACATTTCTTAAAACATCATCTATCTTCACACAGTTGGGATGAAGCCTACCCTCGATAAATGCTTACTACTTAGGGTATAACAACGGCATTATATAATTACATTTACATTAATGGCATTTGGCCGATGCCCTTATCCAGAGCGACTTACATTTGTCTCATTTCTACATCTGAGCAGTTGAGGGTTAACGGGCTTGCTCAAGGGCCCAACAGTGGTAGCTTGCAGTGGTAGAATTGCACTATATGACCAATAGAACACCATTTGATATTCTTCCTGAGAGAAACATGACCATGCTATGCATGCTGGAAATTAATTAATTACACGTAGCCCGATATCCCTTTCAAGACACGTTTGATTTGATGCTTCTCCATAGCCTTTAACTTTCCTTTTGATTTTGCATTAACACGGAGTAATAACACAGCTTCTGGCAGCAGATGAATAATCATCTCACACTAGTAAGGGACCATGTATTATTTACCGTATATCAGTGACACTGGGAAAAGTATCCATTTATTATCTGCTTTATTTGGTCCTTGTTCTCTCATAGTAAGGAAAGAATTAACAGCAACATCAGTCTTGAGCGCTTGTTTATCATCGAGTTGATCGTATCTGCGCTTCTCCAGGGAATAGAAGCCTGAAGGAGATGCCACAGTCGGCTGTAAATGTTTATCCAATTTTATAGCCTTTAAAAGTTGGAAACAACCTGCCAATATCAAATGCTTAGGTGGCACGTAATGTGTTCTGCCTGCCTCATGCATCAGGCCAGTCATGGAATCTGGCACCCTTCAATGCCAAGTCTAGCAGTCAATCAAAATAGCTTGGTGCTGATCTAAGCCTGCTAGATAAATAAATAAGGAGCTTTGCAGGAAAGGAGTAGAACAGCCAGTGAGAGAACAGTGAGTTCTAGTGTTCAGTGAAGCATGCAAGTATGTGTGTGTGTGTGTGTGTGTGTGTGTGTACATGAGTGTGTATTATCCTGAGGAAGCAATAAAGGCTTTCTCCTGAGGAAAGAGGGTAACTGACCTGTTGTCTCCAGTGATGCAGGCGGCGCAGGTCCCTGTCGGTTCTTCGTTCTGCTCATAGTAATGGGCATCCACATGGCACTCTTCTGCCTTCTGCTTCAGGATCTTTCCAAACTCATCTTTGCCGATGCAGCCAAAGAAGGTGGACACTTTGTGGGGCTCCTGGATCATCCACTAAACAAACAAACAAACAAAAAAACAAAACAGAAAAAACAAACGGCATTGTAAATACTGAGCAATGCAAACCCAGATGTCCACATTCTTTCACATTCTGAATATGAAAAGATTTTGATGAGGCAGGGCTGGAATGATGTTTGGGCTAGAAATAGCACTTCACTCATCTGGAAAGTTTTCTATGCTGAGGGGAACAATTCCTGGAAAATCAATGGCACTGCACTACAGAGATTACCACTAAAGGACTATACCGACAAGAGGGTGAATAAGCGACACAAACAGGAACTAATAGTTGCCTGAGGAGGGGGAAAAAAAAAAATAAAAGACTGCAAAAAGACAAAGACCTTAAAAAGGTCCTTGGGACAGAACATGACTGAATGAGTCATTGCTATCTCAGTAATTTTGATTTTATCCCAAGAGACCCGGTGTATTTACGGCTCATGCCATCTTTGGAAACAAGCTTGTTTATTGAAATGACAGGTGTTCTTTGAGGAAAGGCTGTGTGAGTGGGCATGTGCTTTTAAAAAAAAAAAAAAAAAAAAAAAAAAAAAAAGAAAGAAAAAAAAAGGAAAGACAGGGCTGCTTCAGAGAAAGATATTATGACCGACAGAGAGCAGGTACATAAAGGAAAATGAAGGAGATGACAGCTGTGTAGGAGTCAGAAGCACATACCTGTGCAAAACTAGATTAAATGTAGAACTGCCTAAGCAGACACAAATGGCGAGTGCCATTTTTATAGAGATAGTATAGCAGACGTTCTACAGTTTTAGTGCTCTGGGCTTTATGTGCAGATGATTTATTGCCGTACACAATGCTACGCTTGCTTGTTTAACTGCAACCTTGCGATGGTTGTTGATGGGGCCCCTTGTGAATGAGACGCTCCCGCTGGCACGGATGACCTGCATACATGAGAAATTCATCATTCACACTAGATAACCGTATTCAGTGGGAGAATCCTACTGCTCTAATCACCATGACAGCGTTTAACCACTGCATAAATAAATACAGCAAAACAAGAATCAGAACCAGTGCCATATATTCGCAGGTTAGAAAACTTGACCAATACGGTAGCAAGCAATGGTTCAGACCTATTCTTCATTGGTTTGCCAGGGTTGTTTTCAGTCTTCATAATACCAAAGCTATAATATCCACAAGAGCACAATCTAGCATACAGTATGTGCAACTGCCTGCAGTCAATGTTTTTCATTTCGAAAACAAACGCGCAGCTTGATTTGACGCATAACGAACGTCCCTGAGGGAGCCCCAAGGTCACGTCAATTGTTCACCGCAGCTACCAAACCCTTCCAGACCGTACCACTTGTTTACCTACAAGATGATGATTTGTTAAATGTGTGTGCGATATAAATTGCACACACCTCAACGTTCACTTGAGATTCGTTTCATTTTTTGCCCCGGTACTTATTCTCATGCCTTAAAGCAGGGGTATGCAAACTGAAATCTGTGAAGGCTATGTTTACGAACGTCTGGGTGAGCAATTAAAATGACTGTGTGGTGACAACAGCAACCTTTTAATGCTTAGCTATTAGTGTTTAGTTCATAGCTATAAATAAAGACATACCAAGCTGATATGCCGTTTCATGTTACCACTAATGACTAGTGCAACGGACAGATGCAAAGTCTCTTTTGAAATTGAAATGACGAATGAATGCACATGCGGTTGTCCAACTGTCTTTACACACTCTGTTTTCACGTCATAATGTCAATGTTTCCATAACAAGCTGCACTATTCAAACCCAATGAAATACTTTTCTTTGGATACACATCCAGACGGCGATCCACCACTTGATGACCTCTGCCTTAAAGGATTCACCAGAATAATAAAAAAACTGCCCTCCCCACTACAATTTAGGTGTCAGTAATCCTAAAGAGTTAGCACGTTCGCCTCACACCTCCAGGGTCCGGGGTTCGAGTCCGGCCAGGGCCATGTGTGTGCGGAGTTTGCATGTTCTCCCCGTGCGTCGGGGGTTTCCTCCGGGTACTCCGGTTTCCTCCCCCAGTCCAAAGACATGCATTGTAGGGTGATTGGCGTGTCCAAAGTGTCCGTAGTGTATGAATAAGTGTGTGAATATGTATTCCCAGCTGTGTGACTGGCAGCAGCTACACGCCGGTCCCAAGCCCGGATAAATGGGGAGGGGTGGGGAAAGCAATGGCAAACTACCCCACTACTTCTGCCGAAATGCTTTGTGGATCACATCGATGAAATACGTGGAGAAGTGATGACCCATAAAGTGACCGAAAGTCGGTCTCAACTAATCGGCGATTGAGAGAAAATCCTAAAGAAAAGCATCATGCATGCTTCATGCTTACTCCGGTCTAGCTAACTGAATCTTCATCGAATCACACTTTCAGAGAACACGAAACAGAAATTACAGTGCGGTCTTAAGCTGGTGAGTCAGATTCATAGATTCAAATCAGTCAGTTCAAAAAAATTAAAAAAATCCCCCTCACACATTTACATGCAGTTACAGTCAATCAAATGAAGTCATGTACAGCAGAGCCGCCAGTCTATTAATCTCCATCTCCTTTAATAAACCCCTCCTGCTGACAATTACATTCAAATGGAGATCTAAATAAAAGATGATACTCCTATTAAGACAAAAAAGCATTCTGAAGGGTCGTCAGGAGGTCGAGCCACACTGGGTGAGGGCACACATACACTCAGTCTCATCCCAATTACCCAGCAGCAGCAGCAAACGGGTATGAGGGGTGCTTCATTACGCAAGGGCATGAAGAGTGGAAATTAGGCAGCGGGCAGCTCCTGCTGTGTTGCTCCCCCTGGCCATGAACATCGAGCGGTGGTCTAGCCAAACGCGGCTGCATGCAGAGAGGCAGAGAGAACATACACTCCCACACAGTTTGCTTGAGAGGTGAGAAACCACTGGAGTGTTTCTTTCAGAAGTGGAGGGAGGGAGGGAGGGGGGGGGCGCTGGTGTAAAATATTTCTTGAAATGTCGACACACCAAAGTTCTGTGGGTGGCATCTTGTTAAGCAGTTTTTGGCAGTACATAACTTGGGTAATGAGATACTGCTTACTTTTAATTAAATTACTTGAATACTCATACATGCCCAATTATGCCATGTTGGCACCAGTAGACAGAAAGCATCATGCAGTTTATTTGAGAAAAGAAGAATCAGGGGATAATTGGGCCATAGTTAGGCAGTCAATAATTTAATTTATTCATTCTTTTTCAGTGACTGCTTTATTCAGATCAGGATCGCAGTGGATCCGAAGCCTATACCAGGAACGGTGGGTGCGAGGCAGGAATACATCCTCGTCTCGGAGTTTATCTACACCCAGGGGTAACTGAATGTTGCCAATCCACCTACTGACATGGATTTCTGAGGTGTGCTGACATTGTCAAGCATGTATGATTGAGATTTTAAAAGTCACAGAAGCAAACAGCTAGCTTTTCTTTTAAAATTAAAAAAAAAAAAAATTAAGTGTATTTTTCCCCACACAGTAGTGTGTTAAGCACTGGCACGGTAATAAAAGAAAGCGTAAATAGTCACGTCAACTGCCGAGTGACATTAACCAAGTGTTGCCACTCTTATCGCCAGGATACTAAGAGTACTAACCAAGGAACAGCATCGTGTAGGAAAAGATGTCACCACTCTACAATCTCCAGAAAAGTACTCTAACCTTCACATATGTTGTGATAGGAAAAGGACATAGGTTCAGAGAATTCTAGATTTGGATGACCTATAAAGCAACCGTCTGTAACCCTCTATACCGCTGCTGCATTGGACAGCGAAACTGAGAAGAGACTACCGATGTCCAAAACAGTCAAGCCACACTGGTTATGCACCTTTTACTGAGAATTCATTTTAACATGCTCAATATAAATCTAGATTTCGCTTCACCGATACTGCTAAAAAAAAAAAAAAAAGCGCCGTTTCTGCTCAGGATAAGACTCTGAATCATAATCCTAGAACCACAATCTCAACAACAATGAAAATCACATCACAAACATGCTTCAAGTGCTGCAAATAAGGTGGTTGGAACACAATACATGATAAGAGTGCCTCGGCAGTCTGGTGAGTAATAGTGAGATTAGTATAATTTGCTGCTCACACCATTATAATCTAATTGCATTTAGCTTCGTGAACACACGTCTTAAAAAGCGATCGTGAACATTCTTTAACCTGAAAAGCTCTTGGACCATGATTCTGTATTAAAAGCCCCTCTGCAACCTGATTGCAAAATCTCCAATTACAGGCTTATCAACCTCGCAAAACTGCAGCCTGCTATTTATAGAGCAACAGTAGCAGGCCAGTGGCTGCCGCATGAAAGTGGCCGTGAGCAATCTGGCACTCTTCCGTCTGTATGAGCTAAGCTGCCTATCAGCAGTACGAGCTGAACAATTTCAGTGCAGAAAACTGATGTTTTTCACTCGGTCCTCACAGTGCTGACACAAACCATCAGATTTGACTGATGAGTCTTCTGTATTTTTCAGAGCATTTTTTTTGAAGCTAAGCAAAAGTAGCACTTGACTAGAGGACAATACAGACAGCGAGTGGGAGAAAGACAGAGAGAGTGGGTGATGAATGTGACTCATCTCTGAGGACGCAGGCAGAAAGTACAGACTAGCATAGACTCGGCTGTCACTGGCCACAGACGCATGAATAAATAAAGGCATTATAATGAAGACAACTTGCCGTCTGCCCATCAGAAGCTGCCAGCCTGGCACCAAAGCTCAGGAGGGAGGGAGATATGGAGAGGGAGAGAGAGAACTGTCACTGAGGTGGGGTGGACGACAGTGACGAGTACTGCCTGATTGTATTAAAATCACTCATCACTGTAGGGCTCAAGTCTCGGCTTCCCAACAAGATATCACGCTTTGGACTACTTTCAGATTTCAACCCACCCTACAGAGCGAAACATCTGCTCGATTTCTCTTCTCTTGTCTTTTTACACGCCATACAATGGGTGTCTGTTGTCCACTTTGCCCTTTTCATCCCCACCCCCCATGCCTGTCACTGACCTTCTCCCTCCTCTTCCATAGGATCGATCAAAACACACTTCCTTCCCCTAGAGGAAGCGGGTAAGGTATCTCAAGTGTCTTCATCACACTTCCACAACATGCACTCTTCTCGTCACACATGTTCCTGTTTCATCTATGGCACAGGGAACTAAATAACACACTGCCACGCTTCACTGTAATCCTATCCATTTCAGCACCATCTAATTTTCTCTGAGTGTAGGCAGCAAAGGAGAGAGGGACCAAGCAGATGAGAATGTGTTTTCACCCCATAAGGCTACTGGGTGACACTAGGAGGTCAGGAGCAATCGAATCCTGCCAGCAGAGGACACACAAAAACACCGGCATGCTGAGAGACGAGACTGTGCGGACACTTTCCCCTGTGCAGGAAGTGCAAGGCCTTTAGTCGAGAATGCCACTTCCCCCTCACAGCCTCTAGTGAGAACACAGTGTCACGTTTCAAACAGGGACAAGAGGAGGAGAGTACGAGGTCCGATTACAGCCACTAGTCCATCCTGAACAGCAGTAACACGGACTAAATGACACCATCCAGCGTCTCTTTCACACACAGAGAGAGCAAAGTGCCTGCCGCTATCTGCCATGACATCGGCTCAATGCATCAAGGCTCTGGTAGACCCCCTCCCCCAGTGTACCCTCTCAGATGGGGCCACATCAAGGCTTCATCTGAGAGGTTGAAACTTGCTTTTACTGTTAAACACACATTATAGACCACTGTTGTTTAGCACTGGGGAAATCAAGGCTATGTTGCTGAGGTTGGGATACAATGCTGGCGGTCTATTTCTGCCCATCAGCTGGCCATCCTATGAGGGCCACCAGCACTTCCCACCAGATGCATGGACTGAATCAGACTGTCTAGACGGTCTCTCAATCTCTTGTTAATATGTGAGGCAGTGGCTGTGAAACCCGGCATCCAATTTATGGCCAGAGTTTATCAAGTTGTAAAAGGGTGCTTGGCGCTCCCTGGTCCGGCACGGCCAAGCTAATCCTTTCTGTGGGGAGATGACGGGAGGGGGTGTAATCAGCATGTGTGTGTGTGTGGTGGGGTCGTGTGACCCGAATAGGGAGGGAGCACAGCTGTGCTTCCCCTCATCTTAGTAAAAAAAGAAATAAAGAGAGAGAGGCTTCTCTTAGTCAAAGCAGAGTTGTAGGTGAATAGTTTTTTTTCCCAGACCAAGGAATTGACAGTTCGCTTTGATCTTCAGTACATGTCAAACACCCATAGGGAAAGGATCACTGGCAGCCTGAGACAGAGTACACATGGGGGAGAGAAAAAAAGAGTGAGAGAACGAGTGTGAGAAAGAGGGGAGGAGAGAGTAAGGTGTGACAGAAGGTGAGAAATGAAAATAATCAAACAAGGTGCGAGTGCAAGTGGCAGTGATAGAATGTGAGAAGGGGTAAATGGGGGGGGGCAACAGGTAGAACAGAGTTAAATCAAACTGGTGCAAATCTATACTCATCACTAAACTAGGAGTAAACAAATGCTTTGAAAAGGTCTTATTGTACAGCTGTATTGACAGGTCAAACACGACAGGATGACAGAGCCCGTGTTTGTCCTTCCCAAGCGCTCTAAACTTATCCAGAAGCACAATCATTCACAATACGTTAATAAACTCTGCCTGTTCATTGCTCCGCTACTGGTTCTTTTGTGGGGTTTTTTATGGACTTAAATTGCTCCCCATTCTCTTTGATGAATGAAAGAGGTTTTTTTTTCTGAGCCAGCAGGCTGGAGTTGACCCCCAGCACTATTTCCACACTACTGCTGAGTGACCCCTGACCTCAAAGTGCTACCAAAGCAACCAAATCCTGTTTTACACCACTCACAGTCTGACAGGAATGTGTGTGTCGGGGAGGGCGGTGAAGATGACAAGTTTATTAATTTTTTAAAAAATTAATAATTAAAAAAGTATTACACCCCCACCCCTCCTTTTAAATAAATAATAAAATAAATCGAAATACTGTACATGTCCCTTGCATCAATGCAAACCCTGGCCTTGAGTTTTTATGTTTTACCAACAAAAAAAGCTTCCAGCTTTTTAATACCCTATATATGGACATTTCTTAATTATCCTGAAGCTGGAGGTAAATAATAATAATTTTAAAAAAGGCCTACGGCTTCTAAAGAATGCAAAGCCACACCAATAATGTTAAAGTGCTTCAGGGAAACCGGTAATAACAAAACTGGATATTTAAAGACTACATTATTCCAGACAGTATGACAAGCACAAGATGAGCTCTCCAGTTACAATAATGCATAATGGTACAGAATTAAGTGTTAATGTCTGTAATATGACTGACATTTAGGTAGCTGTAGCCACTGAAGGAGAAGTTTCTAAGACAAGGTGACATAACGTGACACCGAATCGCTCTTTTGTTTTTTTGTTTCGAAAAACCGAACAGTGTGGTATGGTGTAGAAAACAAATCCACGAGGCTACATTTCACCATCCCAAAGGTCATTTTCATACTTATGTTTTTTTTCTGGACCCTGGGCCATTTGCCTCAAGGGTTCGGTACATCTGGTGAAGTATAAAAGCTGTTTTTGAGACCAGGAGCAGTCCAGAGGAGCAAGGCTTGCAGAGCAACACGACTGGTTTATGTTTCATGATGGTGGGGGGAAACGTTGTTATGGTTAGCGGAGGAGTTTCTTCTATGTGAATACAAACCTGCGATTATGAGCCCCTCCCCAAACAGGCCCAGAATAGGTACTGAATGCAGACTCCAGTATTTAGGCCAAGTGTGACAATGCCCAAAGTACTGGTTCTGCACTAGGATACCCATTTCTAGGGTACCAAGAGTGCCAGAAATAGTGCAGACCATAAAATAGTCAAAATCAATTGCCATAGAATCCCCACAAGTCAATGCTCAAGTTGGACAACATCCATTTTTAAAAACAGTATGCCACATACTGGTGCACTAAATAGTGTACCAAATTTGTATGTCACATGTCATTACTGTGTGTACTGGCAAACTAATAAGACTGTACAGCACATCAATATTCAGCAGTGACTGATAACATTGCCAATGAATGCAATGGAAACGTCAGAAAGGTGCCTGTTCGGTTGCATCCGCATAACATCAAATGCTGTGTAAAAAGAAACTAGGAGCTTGTGGCTCTGCAGTAGTTGCTACTTTTACTGTTTATCAGTCAACACTGGTGTCACGTGAGGAATTGGGTCACTGTCATTCACAGGTACAGCCATACAATGAGAAACGGGCACATGTACTCGAGCAGGAGTTCTGGATTGGGATTAGCAACCATACGGTGCCATATTGCAGTGGAAAATCGCTTAAAGTGTGTGTGGGTGTAAAGTGTACACCCTGGAATAAGTGGCAACAATGGACAACTGGCAGCTGTGTGTATACGATTACAAGGCTCTCTTGTAAGGAACACTTACACCCTGTCCAACGAACCCCCGCTGGCTCTACAAACATCTGAAGGGGTTTAACAGAGAGCACTAAGGCTCATATCGGAAGGCTGAGACAACCGTCTGAGACATGAGCGGGCCCGGCGAGTCCGATTTACGACGGAGGATTCCTTACGCCAAAGCTCCAGAGCTCTCATTCAGCTTCATATGCACTGGGCTGATGGATACAGCTGTGCTGCACTGTGAAAAATAAGGGCGCCATTACCAAACCATAAAGCACACTATCTGAACTGGTGCCTTAAAGTACACACAGTGTGTGCAGTCAGTGTTTCTGCTGAGGAGGGACTCTTTTCTCTTTTTGGCTGTTGTTAAGATGGAGGGAGAGTGATGAGAGAGATTCAAGCTCTGAGTGTGCCATTTTTGATGATAAATGGAGAACGCACTGTGCTCGACTGAAATACAGGCCAACTACGTCAGTTACGGGCAGTGGTACTTCTACAAATTCAATTACCATAGTTTAAGCACCACAAACAAACAATTTCTAGTTTTGCAAATAGCAGGTACTAGACACATGATCTGAACCAAGAAAGTCTCTGATGCCAAAATTTTCTTGCTATTCCATACATTACCCAAGACATGCTCTACTAGGATATTGACTGTCATTAAATATTCTCTAAAGGGGGAAAAACAACAACAACAACAACCCAGCCTGAGAATTTGCAATGCATTTTCAGAGAACATATATTCAGACATAAGGCAGTATCAACACTTTTTCCAGCCAAGAGTGTTAATAGTAAAACCCACATACACAAATATACTGTACATACACACAGGCACATGCACACTTGTACACATATGCGCACATGTATATTCAAATCTGACACCAGCAACATCATCATGGGGAGGCGGGGGTTTGAAGGGAACACTGTTAAAAGCAGTTACTGTTCTATAAAACTAGTACTATAGCTTTCAACACCAACAAATGTTCATTTGTACGTTTTCGCTACAACTAGTAATAAAAGAAAATGGGGTTATTGGTAAAAGAAAGAGGCCCTGTTTAAAACGGCGTTTTAAAAGGAAAATGATCTTAGTCCATACTGCTTCTGCAACGATTATACACATGTCACATGACCATTCATGCACATTGGGCATGTGCATACAAGAGTATGCACGCCCCCAATCTCCCCCTGATTGGCTCTTATATCATTGGATATCAAGCCCCTACCATATGACCATTGCACTACCTTGATCATATACACAACAACACTGAGACTGAACCGTAAACTTTGCTGGCTTTGTTGTCATTCTTGGCAGCCATTGTGCAGTCAAATTCTGCATTTTATAATACTGCAGCTGCCTACATGCACAAGAGGCAAGCTATGATTAGAGCAATCGAAAACAAATCTCATTCAAAGTGGCACAAGTCCTACATGGAACTCCGGTTTGTTGTGCCTGCCGGTGACTAGCAACCAACTTCCTGTTTACACTTGTATGCGCATGCCCAGTGTGAATGATGGCCATGTGACATGCATATTCAGTCGTGTAGTGTGGACAGAAATCGTTTCTGAAACACAGCGGAAACACCAGTGTGGATGAGGATCGTTTTCCTTCTAAAACGCAGTTTTGAACGAAAACACAAGTGTAAAAGGGCCTCAGCCTTGTCTCAAAAGCAGTAATCAAAAAAAAAAAAAAGCAGGAGCTAACGATCTATAGTTACCATTTGACTATCACAGTAATACTGAAACAGTATGAAAGACAGAGACTTTTGACCGGAAGTCAATAAAATGCAAATAGAGTCCAGAATTGAGTTTTTATACTACAACCTGATTTCTACACAAACAGGCCCAACCGATTCAACACAAACATCACGAGCCATTCAAATACACATTTGCTAATATAATAACTTGACTTAATCCTGAGAATAAAGACTTTTTTTCCCCTTCCTCTTTCACTAGGCTCTACCATGGTCAAAAGCAGACAATAACAAATCATGTTATTACAGTCTAGCCATTAACAAGCTCTCATATGATTTGAGTTCAATACTCAAAGTGCAATTTTTAATGGACCATTGTAGCCCAGAAATGACCACTTTTTTTCTTCCTCCCCCTGAAAGTGCTTTCAGATGCACCATGGAACATCTCAGGTACTATTAGTTACTTGTGCAGAAAGCAATGATTTCATATCTGAGGAAATGATCTTGGACGAGGAGATGCTCAAGGTTGACTACACCTCTTTCAACATGGTGCTGCTCAAGGCAGCCTTGGGAGTTTCGTATTTGCTCACG
>JAFFST010000172.1:0-12964 GCA_022414735.1 Noturus placidus | reverse complement strand
CTGCCCTAATTTTCGTTAATCTTACCATAAATAGTTGTAATACACCTTTAACTGCCCTAATTTTCGTTAATCTTACCATAAATAGTTGTAATACACCTTTAACTGCCCTAATTTTCGTTAATCTTACCATAAATAGTTGTAATACACCTTTAACTGCCCTAATTTTCGTTAATCTTACCATAAATAGTTGTAATACACCTTTAACTGCCCTAATTTTCGTTAATCTTACCATAAATAGTTGTAATACACCTTTAACTGCCCTAATTTTCGTTAATCTTACCATAAATAGTTGTAATACACCTTTAATTGCCCTAATTTTCATTAATTTTACCATAAATATATTTGAATTGGGCACCAAATCACAAATAATATATACATAACACATACTTTACTGAAATTGGGCCAATTATAAACCTTGGTTTTGAAAAGAAACCTTTGTTTAAACCACACAGAGTGGGTGAGAAGCCTATTGGCTAGTCCCGCCCCTCCACTCCTTATAAAAGGGAGGATTCAGAAGCAGAGCTTCATTCCTTGCTGGAAATTCGGAGAGAAAGAACACTTCACAGCACTTGTGCTCAGCATTGTTGTCTCTTAACCTCTATTCACTCTGTTAAATTATTTTTCTTATTCCATTTGCTTTAATATTTGGAGCTTTGTGTCCTTTTTCTTTTCCTTTTTGATTAACAGAACAAGCCTTAGCCTGAGGAAGGTTCTGTACGAACCGAAACGTCGCGACGGCTTGTTACCTTTTCTTTTTTCTTTATCTGAAATTTATCTATACGAAAGGAAATCATTCCATTATCAGATAATAGTTAAAATCCAATTCATTTAATAACCACAATTTTACACAATCAAAATTAGTTAAAATACACATTTATTTAATTTACCAAAAGATTCAATACAATATACCAAAGTTTCTAAAGATCACACTTTGGAAAGCTAAATAAAAAAATGGTCTGGCCAGTTAGGAACGACTGGACAGTCGTCACACACGGACGCAAACATGCCGTCCAGGGCAATGTTCGGCCCATGCCCCATTACGAGGGCTACCAAGCCCCATGTTATACAAAGGAAGAGGAAATGCTCTCCTATGCAGAGGTGGTCAAATTCGGCAACCACAGGGGAATAATACCTACTCACCATAATGAGTTTTACCAACGGTCTGGCAGACCGCAATGTTTTGAAAGCCGGGCCTGCCCAAGGCCCGCAAAATCGATGTCTCACAAAAATAACACATCTTAAATCCCAAACAAGGCCCAAGCACGCAATCGACCCAGAATTTACCACCAAAACCTGTCTCTTAATTAAAATTATCAAATTGGTACACCATCAAGACAATATTAGCCAGCAACAACCTCCAGCTATTTGCACATTGGAAAGACATTTGTCTGAAATCATAAAACTGGCATTGCCAAATGCCACAACACAGTCCCTTATTGAGGGAAATGCAAAAAATTGGGCCTACACCACAATGCTTATCCTCAAGAACCACTACAAGGACGCGTTGATGGTAGAAAGGGCTAAATTACAGCACTTTCCCTCCAATAACTGGGAAGAATGTTTTAGCACTGCCATCGTGTGGGCAAAACGGGGCATTGGCAAAAGGCTCAAAGACAAAACTGTTCATGAGGCTCATAGGCTGGTGACAGAAACATGGCAAACATTGCCTCTTCCCATTAACCCGGGCGAGAGGGTGGAGGAGATGGAGGACCAGAGTCCCCCTCCTACCCCTCCTCTACTTCAGAGCACGCCGGCGTGTGCAGTAGAGGTGCAGAAACCAGCAGACACAATGCCATTGAAGGAGCGTAGACAAAAACGCATCAAAAAGCAAATAAAAAAATACCTTAAGAAACACCAGAAAAGGTCTTGCATCAGAGATGGGTTGAATTTGAGGTGCCAGGAGGACTCGGACCCACCCTCCCTAGACACAAGCCCACCGGCGCTCATGCACTCGGAGCCGCCACAGTCCCTAGAACACCAGTCTTGGACACTGCTCTCCCACCTGACCTGTGCCCGTATGCCTCCTGAAAAAAGAACCATAGACTGGGCTGACTGATGGGGGAGAGAAATCCAGAAGAGTGGGTGACATTGATGGCCAGTGCATACTGGTTAGCCTAAACCCTAAACCCCGACCCTAACCCTAACACCCTAACCCTAAACCCGAACCCTGGCGGACTGTTTGGGGGGGGTTGTTGTACATTCACAAACCCTAACTCCTAACCCCTAACCGGTAGTTTTCATGGGGGATTCCAATCTCAGTTGGATCCCCAAAATCGGAAATTCAAACATACAAGTAGATAGCTTTCCGGGGGCCAACTTTCTACACATGGCCAAAATCCTACAGAAACACAAACTGCATCCATTGCTACAGTCATTCTATCAGGGGGTCTAAATAGCAGGGGACAACACCCTCACAAAACAGCCATAAAACAACTGCAGTGCCTCTGGAGAATGGCCCAATCAGCATTCCCAAATGCCACAATTTTTACATCGGTCATTCAATTTTCCAGAACATTTACCACCTCAGGAGCAGCAGAATCTCGAAAAAAATTAACAATCTCAGGTTTGGAATCTAATATAGCATGGACAGAAACAAAGGAAGAGGAACGAGTTCAAATGGATACACAGATTAAAAACATGGACTCGCGTGGGACTTAATGAGAGAGGTAGAAACATATGGTAAGAAAAATAGGGGATTCAAGCCCTGAAAGGAACTATAAAATAACATTATTTAACCATAACCCCTGAACCCTAGGCTTGACCCCAATTTTAAACCTAATCGTTCAACCCTAGACCTACCCCAACCCTAAGCCCAAACCTAACCTTTGGACCCTATGTCTGATCCCAACCATAACCCCAACCTTTGAACCCTAATTCTGACCCCAATCTTAACTATCCTTAAAACTCCACTCCTTAGCCTAAGCCATTCCCTAACTCTAAATAATATATTTTAAAAAATGTAAAAAGATAGAAATGAGAAAAGAGAAAGCTGTAGATGTGCCAGTGCACATTTAACCTGAATTTAGGATTTTAGTTAAGAAACAAACAATTCAAAAACCTAACCCAGCCCGTGCCTTCTCATCTTTCTTACTCATTATATGCAAGAGATAATCATTGAAAGGAACTGACAAAATGGTGGACAGAAGTTGGAACTTTTATTTTAACAACTTGACAGAAATTTTAGACCAATCATTAACGATCCAATTAAATCCCTCGGTTTTAGAGGGAAAATAAAGCCAGATTGGGCTGCTCCGTGGGAAGTTACAAGTTTTAACTAATCATCATTCAGTTCACTCATTGAAACCACACCCATATTTTAAATCACACCCACACTACATTGTAGAAGATATATACACAGGTCCTTTTCCCCAATTTAATGGATAATCCTCTGAAGAAGCATGATGCATGCGAAACGTTAGGATTTCATTGAATGAAACCCCTAACAGTTTTTTTTCTTTTATGCCTTGTATCAAGAACAAATTGTTTTTAAGGAAGAAAAATTTAATAAAGATTGAATTTTTAAGTGAAAGAGATAAAAGGATATAACCGTGACAAGGACATCAAGCCACAAGCCAGTCAAGTCAACGAGGAAACCAGATACCGGGAGGAATCAGAAAACCCTCAAGAAGACAAAGAAACTGGACATCGAATTCTCTGAAGGAAGTGAGAAGACTTTAACTCTTTATCACCCCTTCCTGTTTTCTTTTTCCTTTTCTTTTGTTTTATTTTTTTTCCTTCCCCTTCTCTTCCTTCCCATCCTCCCTCTATCTTTTGCAAACTGCTTGAGAGACAACAATCAACAGTCCCCCCCCCAAAGAAAACCTTGGACTAAAGAAAGATTGTCCAGGTAAAGCCAAGGACAAGACTCCATTAAGGGCTCAACAACACATGATAGGGTAAGGGCAAACCTTTTATGGTAATTGATTGAAATGTTATTGGTATCATACATGGTTTAGATTTAATTTCTTTTAAGATACAAAATGAAGGCATGGCATAACAGATTCACTGTTTTAGGGGACCATGATCAGATTAGGGAAGAGGAAAACATACAAACACACAGACCATCAAACAATCACAATACATTTGATAGAACGCTGATAAACATATTTTAAATTGATTCAAGCAACACACCACATGCAAGTAGTGGAACACTCTCTGCACACAAACAGCTATCCGACTGGAATGTACAGACAAGTTAATAAACTCACATTTTATAAAACCAGCTTCACCTAATGACACAATGACACAAAAAATCAACCAAAATACTCTTACATGGATGAACAGTAACATGGTCATCCTACAGGAACACTATACACAGGTCACACACAATCTCATGGACAATATACAGATATTTCGGGAAGTGGAATGGACAGTGGCGGTGAAATGGGCCAGATATCGGTTTAAACAAAAATTGACAGACAGCATCTTAGCCTTCTGTAAAGATAATATACAACACAATCAGCTTCAGATAAATTGGGCCGAATTTCGCATGCCACTGCCCTTCAAGGAGCTACTTCTCCAGAGGTACAAATTTACAATTCACCCACTGAAGATACCCGTAATAATGTTACAAAGGTTCAGCATGTACAATTTAACTCATCTACATCTGTTGTATCATTAACAGAACCTGGACAACGACATGGACAAATCAAAATCCAGGTCCAAGTCCATGCCCCAGAGGGAAGTGCAGGGTGGGGGGGGGTTAACAATACTGGACAATAAACCAAATAGACATATCAACACTGAGAGAAAAGCAATAGATTGGTTCATTGTTATTCGTAAGCCAGTAGTTTTCATGGGGGATTCCAATCTCAGTCGGATCCCCAAAATCGGAAATTCAAACGTACAAGTAGATAGCTTTCCGGGGGCCAACTTTCTACACATGGCCAAAATCCTACAGAAACAAAAACCGCATCCATTGCTACACAGTCATTCTATCAGGGGGTCTAAATAACAGGGAACAACACCCTCACAAAACAGCCATAAAACAACTGCACTGCCTCTGGAGAATGGCCCAATCAGCATTCCCAAATGCCACAATTTATACATCTGTCATTCAATTTTCAGAACATTTATCACCTCAGGAGCAGCAGAATCTAGAAACCAATTAACAATCTCAGATTTGGAATCTAATATAGCATGGACAGAAACAAAGGAAGAGGAACGAGTTCAAATGGATACACAGATTAAAAACATGGACTCATGGATACACAGATTAAAAACATAGACCAATCAATGAGCCAAGGCCCAACTGAGGTTGTCTTTGTCGACCAATAACGTTTTGAGCTATAGCGGTACTCAACAAGCACTGGCCCGTGCACTTCCCTCGACTCCCTATCTAACCGGGCAGTTCCTGGCGGACTGTTTGGGGGGGGGTCGTTGTACATTCACAAAACCTAACCCTAGACCAATCAATGAGCCAAGGCCCAACTGAGGTTGTCTTTGTCGACCAATAACATTTTATGCTATAGCAGTACTCAACAAGCGCTGGCCCGTGCACTTCCCTCGACTCCCTATCTAACCGGGCAGTTCCTGGCGGACTGTTTGGGGGGGTCGTTGTACATTTCACAAAACCTAACCCCTAACCCTAACCCTAATTCCAATCTACCATACTCTCACTGCGCCTTGATCCAGACTTAATCTTAACTCAACTATGCCAAATATATATCCAAATGGACCTCGACCAACCAAACCTCAGAAAACTCGGATTAACCAAAACTTGATCTTTACTACACCAAATCTAATCTAATACTCACCCTTCCCTGACCCAAATTTCATGCTGCTTATCTTCTCCGGCCGGAACTCACTCCTCCCCTGGGGGAAACCTCATGGTACCTTATGGTACCACATAGCACCTATCCTCCCTACGCCCAACTGAGGTTATCTTGGTTGACCAGCCACCCTTCTGAGCTGCGTTAATGCCAAACAATTACTGACTCGCGCGTTCCCCTCAAACCTCAGACAAATCGGGCTTTCTCAGCCAAACCACGCCCTTTTGGGGTCAGCGTAATACTTTTGTGGACAGGTCACTAAACATCCAGGCGATAGTTTAGATCAAGGGGCAACCTCACTGATCAGTCCACTGCTAATTTGTAAGTCGCTTTGGATAAAAGCGTCTGCTAAGTGAATAAATGTAAATGTAATCTATTTACCAGGCCTTTCGTTATGTCCCCACAGGATGGATAACGACGCCAATAAGGACTTCAAACAACTGATCCGAGTCCTTTATGGATATCTGAGATCCTTCCACCACCTAAAAAATGTTGGGGCTTCCGGGGGGAACGCCCATGGACCACCGGCCCTCACGGGGGCAGCCAACTGACTAACATGCCTAATAAAACCGGCGGCCTCCACTTTGGCCACAGAATTGCTACTGTCCGGAAATGCCCGGAATTGGCTACAAAATAGCCTACAAATCCTAGAGGAACACTACAGGGCCAATACCCAGAAAGAAATTGAGGCACTCAAATCCCTACCTCTAACTGATTGGTTGGATGCGTGGGATATAGCCACAAGGTGGGCCAGAAAAAACCTCAAAAAGATCCGAGCCTCAAGTATTCAAGTAGTAAAGATCCGAGTATAATCCGGGACCTGGAACGGCCACGTACGGGGTTGGTAGTACAGGGTGTGACACCAGTGCATCATGAAAAGGATAGCACCGACAATACTGATGCTCCACAGTTGAATTTTTTCCCCCATCCCTCGGTTACGGTCTCAACACTGATCTTGAAAACTAGTCTAGGCCAACAGGAGGAACCTTTTGCTACCCGGGGGCACAATTGGCCCATGCCACCCACATACTAAAACACAAAACCCCCACGTCGGCTGATACCCAACAGGTCATCCTATCGTTTGGGATAAACAACAAGGACCAGGGCAACCCATCCCTACTTTCCAAACTAATTACTAGAATGATCGGAACGGCCTAGAACACTTTCCCAAAAGCCTCCTTGTACATCCCACTAGTAAATTTCTCTGACCTTCCACCGGCCAACAAATCCAACCTCAAACTTATAAACAGCTTGATTAGGGATACAGGCAAAAGTATACCTAAAACCCTGTACAAGGACTTTGCCACAATGTCAGACAAGGTCCATTAGACCGCGGACACGGCGGAAGCAATATGGAGAACACTGGGAACAGCATTTAAACTTATCCGGCTGAATAGGCCTATACAGGACTTGGCCGATAAAAGAGTAATGAATCTCTCCCAAACATTTATCCTGTCAACCTCGCAATACTCACTACTGGGAAAAGGCCTTTCGTTTATCCCCTCATATGACCTGACGGCCCCAAATCGGGCGGAGGTGGCATGTCAGGTCTCGGAATATCATAGACGACTAAAATTTCTGGAATTCCCTAGTAAGACCGGGTCCAGACCCCCTTTTACAGCCAAATCAAATTGGGAACCCCCCCCTAAAAAAATTCCTGAAGAGGTTCAGGACCTCATTAATCAGGACCGGGGTACGGTCAAGAATTTCGCCGTACCGGGAAACTCACACCACCTCAACTTACCCAAGAAGGAGCATGAAGCTCTCAAGTCCCTTAGGGATAATCCTAATATTATAATCAAACCGGCAGATAAGGGGGGTGTAGTGGTCATAATGGATAGACCAAGTATGTGCAGGAAGCCTACGGAAAATTGCACAATACAAAATATTATAGGAAATTGGAAAAACCAATATATCCAACATCAATTCCCATAATCAAGGATAGAATCGTGTCACTGCTCTCCAGGGGCTACAAAAAACAGGCCCAATATTTAGTGGGTGATGCAACTCCCAGACCAAGACAGTTTTACCTCCTACCTAAAATCCACAAACCCCGTACAACCTGGCCCACACCCTCAACCCCGGCGGGCCGGCCCATTGTCTCGGATTGTGGTAGTGAAAGCTACCGGGTCGCAGAATTACTCGACCATTATCTGAACCCACTTTCCACAAGACACCCCAGCTACATCAGGGACACATAAGACTTTATACACAAGGTCAGGGACATTACACTAAAACCCCACAGTTTTCTGTTTACAATGGACGTTAATGACCTTTATACTAACATAGACACACCCACAGGACTGGAGGTAATACGGCAATGCCTGAACCAACATCCGGATGTAGACAGGCCGGATGAAATACTACTGGAACTCCTGGAGCTAAGCCTGACCAAAAACGACTTTGAGTTCAATGGGGGGACGTATCTGCAGATACAGGGGACAGCTATGGGCAAGAAATTCGCACCGGCTTATGCAAACATTTACATGGCACACTGGGAGAAAACGGCGCTCCCTAAGTGTCCCAAACCACCGACCCAATATTTCAGATATCTGGATGACATTTGGGGGGTATGGGACCACTCAGAGGAACAATTCCG
Organism: Noturus placidus; assembly: GCA_022414735.1. NCBI lineage: Eukaryota > Metazoa > Chordata > Actinopteri > Siluriformes > Ictaluridae > Noturus > Noturus placidus. The sequence continues at coordinate 4,594 of JAFFST010000172.1, read as the reverse complement.
AGATTTTGTGACCACCCTCAACAACCACCACGGATCGGTTACATTGAAATATACACTTCACCAATCGCGGGTGGATTTTTTGGACACAACCACCTACAAGGGCCCAGACTTCTCAGTCCACCATAAGCTGGATATTAAGGTCTTTTTTTAAGGAGACAGATAGCCACGCACTTCTGCACAGGAAGAGCAACCACCCCAAACATACATTCCGAGGCATCGTGACGGCGCAGCTTATCAGGTTCCGGAGAATTTGCACGCGGACAATGGACCTCAATGAGGCAATCCGAACCCTTTTTACAGCACTACGGGGTAGGGGATATACTAGGAGCTTCCTCCGGGCAGTCCATCGGAATTGGAGAAAGAACCCCTTTGGTTCCCCTAACGAGGACCATAATACCGACAAGACGACCAGCGTCCCCCTCATGCTAAAATTCAGCAGCTATGCGTGTGGCCTGAGCAGGGCGGTGAAACTTAATTTCCAGAGCCTACTCGGGCAAAAACCAGAGTGGTCGGAAGTCAGGTTAGTGACGGCGTTCCTGAAAAATAGGAACCTCAGGGACAGTCTAGTTGGCGGCAAACTGCGGCCCCCTGGCTCCAAAATGAGGGACCCCCTGCCGACCCGAACGACAAAGAACCCCACTACTGGACAGACATTCTGCTTATCCCGGAACACATCCCCTAAAAACAAGAATTGCGTTTACCTGGTTAAATGTAAGAAATGTGGTATACAATATGTGGGGGAAACGAGTCAGACCATCGGCTGTAGGATGAACGCACACCGATACAATATCAGGAAGTTGAAGAAAAGAAACACTCACTTGGTTGCCCATTTTCACAGACACGGGGAGCAGGCATTGAGTTTCTCAGAACTGGAACACAACCCGGACTGGTCGAAAGGGGACAGACAGAGGGCAGAAAGGAAATGGATTAGGAAACTTGGTACTCAATTTCCATCTGGCCTCAATGAAAAATACTAAAAAGGACCATCATGGAACCTTTGGACATACCTAGACTCCCCGTACTCTAGCAGGAAAGCCCTCAGCTAAGATTATGCCTCCAGTCTTGGACTGGACCTTGGAACTATAAGGGGCTTGGCACGGCGTATGAGTAGAGATATGACTAGTACTTGTTCGGTTTCCTTTTGATCCTCGGTAGAGGAGAAGATCTCGTTTTCTTGTTTAAATTGTTCTTGACGCCATAGTGAAGTATTTATGGGGAAATACTTACACAGGAATAAGCACGTATGATATGTACGGAGTGGTAATTGTATATAAAAAACGGGGGTGTTTCCATGCAATGAATATGAGGTAGGGGAGATAGTTACACAGGTTTGTGCTATTGGTAAGTAACGGGGGTGGGCAACACATGTTTAAATTCATTATCTAAAAAGGTTTTCTTGTATAAAGGGGCTTCTATCTTTGAGTTTCTGTTGTTATTGTTACTCCTGATACTGGTTTATCAGGAAGGGTGTTTAGGACTAAATCATTTTCAATGCTTAATGACTTAAACTAAAATAAACAACTGAATAAGTGAAAATGGGTCGTATGTGTACTCATGTGAATATGTTCAGAAGTGAGGATAAGGTGGCGCACCGGGGGAAATCTTGGCACATGGACGGCTGGCACATAGTAACAGGGTTATGTGGACATGCGCGTCGGTATACAGGCATACACGGGGCCCGTTAGGGCATTATAAACCTATAGGCGGGCACAAGGGGAAGTGATTAGATGCACATGGTGGGGATATTCGACCTACGGAATAAGAGACATGGGGAAGGCAGGGGGATACCCCTGTAGAGAATCAACACTGATTTTAATTCATCACTTAAGTGGGTATTCCATATAAAACAAATAAATTTTCCCCCCATCTCCAGATAACACACGCTTCCCAAGTCCAAAATGACAGAGTCACGGTAGATAAAGGGCATAAACTCCAAAAGAATATAGTATTAAATATCCAACTCAAGGGTAGGATGCCACACAGGTTTTATTAAGCTACACCAAAAAATAGGACCGAGGGGTACCTTTAGAGTGACTGGCTTTGATGGGATTTAGGACCTTCTCATACCCAAAGGGGCTGACAAGCGGCGGAAAAACAAATATTTGTCACATAGCTTCTAAAACCCAACCGTGGCAAGTTTCCAATTAGGGGAGATGACACCACACGAGTTGGATTAGGTCACACCATAAAAATAGGACTAGGGTGAAATTTCAATTTTAGATGAATCAGCTTGGAGGTAATTTAAGGGTTCCTCACGTCAATAAAGACGGAAAAGCGGCAGAGAAACGACAAATAGTGAGCACATGGCTTCCAAGACATTAGGGTGCTAAACATCATATTCAAAGGAATGACACCACACAAGGTTAGTAAAGTTACACTATAGAAATAGAGCAGCGGTGGAATTTTAATGTTAGATTAGTCAATTTGGTTGTAATTCAACGGCTCCACACGTGACAGATAGCGGAAAAGCGGCGGGGAAACGGAAAGGATGCAGATCGTAGCTTCCAAAACCTTATAAGATTAAATATCCAATTCGAAGGGATGACACCACACGAGTTTAATTAAGTCACACCATAATAATAGAATCATGCTGTAATTTAAATCTAGACTGATAGGCCTATATGGGATTTGACGTTTCTAAAGGATGGAACGGCGGCGTGCTAACATAAAACTGCCAACGCGTAGCTCCCAAAACCTTAGAATATCGAAGATTACATATTAGAGTATTGTATTATAACACTAATATCATAAATCTTATAATCCTTGTAAATAATAAATATCAATACTAAATATTAAATATCCAATTCAGAGGGATGACAACACATGAGTGTAATTAAGTCACACCATAATAATAGAATCATGGTGTAATTTAAATCTAGATTGATCGGCCTAAATGTGATTTAACGTTTCTAAAGGACGGAACGGCGGCGTGCTAACATAAAACTGCCAACGCATAGCTCCCAAAACCTTAGAATGTCGAGGATTACATATTATAATATTATAACATTAATACATCATAATTCGTATAATCCTTATAAATACTAAATATCAATACTAAATATTAAAAGGTCCAATTCGGAGGAATGACACCACACGGGTTTAATTAAGCCACACCATAACAACAAAATCACGGTAGAATTTGAATTTTAGAAGGGTCAGTCTGGCTGTAATTTAACATAGCCCCATGATGGAAAAGCGGCGGGCTAACAAAAACAGCTGACGTTTAGCCACCAAACCTTATAATATTAATTATCCACTTCGAAGGGATGACACCACATGGGTCTAATATAGTCACACCATAACAGAATTACGGGGTAATTTGAATTTCAGGATGATCAAACTGGCTGTAATTCAACATAATCTCATGATGGAAAAGCGGTGGATTTACAAAAATTGCTGACGCTTAGCCCCCAAAACCTTATAATATTAATTATCCAATTCGAAGGAATAACACAACATGGGTTTGATTAAGTTGGACCATAACTACAGAACCGCAGTGAAATTTGAGTTTTAGGATGATCAATCTCGCTGTGATTCAACATAGTCTGGTGATGGTAAAGCGGTGGGCTAACGAAAACAGCTAACGCTTAGCCCCCAAAATCTTATAATATTAATTATCCAATTCGAAGGAATAACACCACATGGCTTTAATTAAGTCAGACCATAACAGAACCGCGATGGAATTTAAATTTTAGGATGATCAATTTCGCTGTAATTAAACATAGTCTCATGATGGAAAAGCGGTGGATTTACAAAAATTGCTAACGCTTAACTCCCAAAACCTTATATTAATTATCCAATTCGAAGGAATGACACATGATCTTGATTTACTTACGCCACAAAAATGGTAAGACAGTGGAATTCTAATTTTAGAACGGTCGGTGTAGACTTGATTTGAGATTTCCTCATGCCAAAAATAGCGGAAAAGCGGCGGAAAACAAAAATAGTTAGCGCGGCGTTTCCAAAACCTTATAATGCTAAAGATCCAATTCGTGGGAGTGACACCACACGAGCTTGACCACAGAACACCATAGAAATAGAACTGTGGTGGAATTCTAATTAGAGACCGATCGATCTCGATATTATTCAAGTCCAGATAGACATAAAAGCGGTGGGAAAACGACAACTAGCTAGCACGAAGCTTCCTAAACCTTACACTGCTATATATCCAATTCGTAGAAATAACACCACATGAATTTGGATAAGGGACACCATGACCACAGAATCGCTAGGGAAATCTGATTTTAGAGTGATCAGATTGATTAAAACTTCATATTTTTTGACGTCCAGAACGGCGAGAATAGGGGTGGGATTACAAAAATGACGTGTTTCACGAATTCCACTTCTGGACCTCTGGTTTAGCTAGATACTTTGCCAGGATTACCTGGAGACCTCACGGGGTCGGGGAAGGGTCTCCTGGCTGAAGATAGATAGTTTCTCTTAGCTGGTCAGACCTAGTCACAGACTCTGTCCGGGTGACTTGGGAAACCTTGCGGTGTTAACGAGAGTCTTTCTGTCCAGAGTCAGGTAAGTAGCCGGCCCCCCTGGGTCCATTAGGACAGCACGCAGGGGGGGGGGGGGGGGGGAGGGGGGG
>JAFFST010000170.1:0-31172 GCA_022414735.1 Noturus placidus | reverse complement strand
ATCTAAGGGGGCAAACACTTTTTCACACCACTGTAGGTTTTAAAGCCGTTTTTACAGTACTTTTACAGAACAAATTCATTAGAACAAGATTTTTTTTTTCCGAGGACAGCCCGAACATAATGTTCAACAGGAAACAACTTCAGGAAATGACCAAGGCAGGAAGAAGGAAAATACTGGAATGTTGTTCTGGGAAATGCTTGCTCATCAGGGAACACTGGCTAAAAAGTACACAGTTATTTCCCCATCTAAGATAGATTGTATGTAAATGCAGAGCATTTGCATGTGCCTGTTTTTTCTTCTTCTTCACAAATCCAATCAGATCAGAAAAACTGCTACAAACTGTCAAAACTATACATATGTTGAACTCATGTATGACAAGGCATAAATAATGTTTATATATATATATATATATATATATATATATATATATATATTTTTTTTTTTAAATAACACTGAGACTTATTTTAAATCATGTCTGTGGATATGCGATTCATAAAATGAATAATTGCATTAACATATTATTAACTTTGACAGGAAATTAACCAAAAAACCAAAAGCCTACATGGAGCCTGGAGAGGAAATATCATTCTACCTGTGAGTATTTGTTCTCAGCGTTCCAGATGTAGGCGCAGGAGCCCATGCAGTAGTTGGCATAATATCCTTTAGGCTGGTGGATCCACTTCCAGCCGAGATCCTTCCGGAAATCAATGTAGAGTTTCCGCATGCAGCATGCCTCTGTTTTTCTAACAGAAAAAAAGCGTACGGTCATGTGATACAACTTATAAGTGAAGGTAACCTCATTTTTGTGGAAGGTAATAAAGCAGGGTATATGCTTGCTCCAGGGTGAGAGATAGATGAGAGAAAATGGAAAAGAAAGAGTGGTAAAGATAAGAAGGTTTAATAGAAGAGAGTGACGCACTCATCACAAGTTGGTTCCGTGGCAGGGGATCGCTTCTTGCGTTGAGTGCTATGGCCCTCAGCAGGAACAGACATGGACATGGCCAGAATGTACGGCTTGGACATTAAGCCAGCAATTAAACCTTTGTCTCCTCTATCTCTATACACACCTGACAACACACACATACAGACATGTAATGTTTTGTGCAATGTCTCTCTAATCTTAAGCATATGGTATATATTAAAAAATAAAAGCTAAACCCTTAGATAAAAAGGGGTCCTTATGTGTTCCTAGGGCTGGTAAGGGTTCTTTGGTTCCTAAAGTGATTGTACGCTTGCGTGTGCCAACGTTTGTAAGGTTTGCCATGTGGTACAAAGCGAATAATTATTCCAATGGTCTCTATCTATCTATCTATCTATCTATCTATCTATCTATCTATCTATCTATCTATCTATCTATCTATAGATAGATAGATAGATAGATAGATAGATAGATAGATAGATAGATAGATAGATAGATAGATAGATAGATAGATCTGCTAAAAATGATTAAACATATTAACTTACTATCACATATGACATTTTCATTGGCAACACATTTAGCATTCTCTGTAGTTGACCTTTTAAAAATAATTCCAGAGACGTGGGAAGGCGTTTTACAAGTGGGGGTGTTGGAATTTTAAGCAGCACATATGTGGTGTTAGCTATGACATCATACTCAAATGATAGACAAATATTTTTTTTTACAGATATCGTGTTTCGATTAAAATAATTATACCACAGCACAGCTCCATTCTGGAATCAGAACTTTTTTTTTTTTACAGATATAACATAAAAGATAGGTTTGTATTAATCTGCTAATTATAATAAGATATCATTCCTATAACAGTTCACATCACATATAATGTAGCCTAATAGTCAATGTGTGTGTGCAAATACATACTGTGTATATACAACAAAGAAACTTGTGTAATTGTTGAAGTTGAAGTTTTCCGTTAGATTACCACATGGAAGAACATATAGGACCTTTGTAAAACATTTGAAAGTTTCCCAACATAGGCATTAGTTCCTATTATCATTTATGTTGTAGTGATATACCACTATACAGAGGTTACCTCACCAAACACTTATTTTTTCTCTCTTGAAGTTAATGAGACACAGAAATGCTGCTTGTCATGTTACAGAGAAATTAAAAAGCATAACTACTCTGTCTTGAAGGCTTGAGTCTCATGGATGCTGTCTAGCTATTACATTTTTTAGCCTAATTGCTTGTTTGTTCACCCAGAGCAATGGTCACCAACCTTGTTCCTGGAGATCTACCTTCCTGAAGACTTGATCTCCAACCATAATTGTGCCTACCTGACCATCTAATCATTGCCTTAATAAGTTCTTGTTCAACTAAAGCAGTTGTGTTAGATTTTTGGTTGAAAATGAAACCTGCAGAAAGGTAGCTCTCAAGGAAGAGGGTTGGTGGCCACTGAGCTACAGTATATATAATAATATAATAATTATTTTAGCAGTTTTGAATTTCAAGGAATCCTGAAAGCATCCTGAGTCCTTGATGAATTCTAGTCCTTGTTAATAGAAATGTACACTATATTCTTCAGTATGTATAGAAAAATTCAGTTGCTGAAATGGATATATAATAAACATATATATGTATTGTATATATTCAGCTGAAATAGTGCCAGATGTTTGCAAACCCAGTTATTAAAGACAACAATGTCTGTTCAAAAGCTTGCATTTCCTTTTCTGAATGTCATGTAAATATTATTTAATGCCTAATCTTTGACTTTGACTTTGTGTAAAGATTTCTTAGTAAATCTTTGCCCCTTCACTGAGAGACTCACAACCAAACATTACACTATTAGGTCAAAAGTATGTGGGCACCCCTCCGAGTGATTACTGAGTTCAGGTGTTTCAGCCAAACCAAACTCATAGCCATGCCACCTTTGCTACAAATCAGTTTGTGAAATTTCTGCCCTGCTAGATCTGTCCTGGTTAACTGTAACTGTTATTATTGTGAAATGGAGCACCAACAGCTTAACCATGAAGAAGTAAACCACAGTCACTAACAAGAGATCACAATATTGCTTATCCTCTGTTGCATTGCTCACTAGAGAGTTCCAAACTACCTAAGCAACATCAGCAGAAGATCTGTGTGTCAGGAAAGGCGCTTCATGAAAAAGGTTTCCATGGCACACAAGGCTAAGATCACTATGCACAATAGTGATTGGTGTAAAGCTGTCACTGGACTCTGGAGTGATACATCATGCTGGCAGTCTGATGGACAGATGGCAGATTCCAGGAGAACGCTACTTACCAAGGTGCAGGAGGGATAATGGTCTGGGGCTGTTTTCAGGGTTTGGGCCACATAGTTCCAGAGAAGGGTAATATTAATGCTACAGCATACAAAGACACTTTAGACAATTGTATGCTACTAAATTTGTGGCAACAGTTTGGGGAAGGCCGTTTCCTGTTCCATTATGACTGCGTACATGTGCGAAAAAAGCAAGGTCCATAAAGACATGGTTTGGTTCCATATTAATGCCCATGGTTTTCGAATGGAATGTCCAACCAGATCATATCAGTGTGATGGCCAGGTGTCCACATACTTTTGGCCATATAGGGTACTTTTTGTCCCTTGTTCTGTCTTTTATTGTCTTTTTACCCCAATTTTGATCATTTGCCAATTTCCACCCACTAGGTAGAGCTCTGCTATCACGCCACAGCTACTATCAAAAAGGTCTGCGTTTGGACTTCGGTCAGGTCTGAAAATGTTTACTCTATTGTCCTGGACTTGTCTTGAACTTAATGGAATTTGTACTTGGACTTGCCTTGGGCATTGGTATCACTAAATATGGTCTTGGTCTCAACTGAGTGCTTATGTTCATGTTTATGTTATTGTACAAATTTCACGTACACAAAGTTTGACAAGAAGAAATTCCTTCATATAGAAAACCTAGCCTAATTACTGTTGTAATGCATCTTTCTGTTTGGTCTTCTTGAAAGATCCAGCCACACAGCATTTTATTGTTTTCAACTAGAAACCATGTGGTGTGCAAACATTTGGCTTGCAAAATAAATGATCAAACCTGATAAGGTAAATTTGAAGTTCTCCACAGGATCCCCACATCCACAGTGCAGTCTCAGCTCAAATCCTTGTTCATTTGCTGTCAAAGAGAGATTGTTATTATGTCAAATTGAATTTATTGCACAGGTTTTAAATGAAGTAATGATTTAAGAGTTACCTTTGGTCTTTTGTTAAAGCTTTTGTGTAATAGAAGTGTTCAGAATAACTCCCCAGTACACAAGTGCACACAAGTACCATTACCTGATACCCTGAATAGCATAATGTAAATTCAGCCACAAAATAAATGTGTCACTATGGCAGAGGATTTGGACTTGGCATGTTGTTGGTTGTCTGCATGTCTGCTTTGGAGATACTGAATTACACTGATTCTCACACAAATTGCTAACACTGCTTGCTTCAGTAAGTCATACAACTCATACACTTAATAAGATGCTAGACATGCAAAATAACTTACCGGAAGACTGGAGCCACTCTTTGAGCGTAGCTGTTACATCGATGGAAATCCATTTGTTTTGCAAATCATTATTGATATCATAAAAGCCCAGGTATTTTGCTGCATTGCCCAGACCTTTGTAGATCTCCAGTCTCTGCCACATGCTACTTTGGATTGTAGTATCTTTCACTCGCAGCCTGAGCATGGCCTGTGACAGCTGCCTGTAGTCCTGGATGCTCTTCTTTATTTCCCCCATATTAAAGAACAGTTGTTTATGCTCTGTGAAGTTCTCTGGTGACCCTGCAAAAAGAGAAATTACACTGAATAACTAGGTACTGCTAGTTTGTTGGTATATTCATTTTACTAACACTACCCATGGGTTAGTTATTAGTTGTATTTAGTATCATATAATAATATATGCTAATAAATGGAATATGACTGGCATAAGCTATCATGACATTGGACATTACAACAGCTATTATGTCCATTACCAGTCATAGTAGTGTGATATTTTATGTCACAAACTGTCATGACAAACCATGACTGCCATTATATGTATGAGACATGGTTATTCCATAGATTTGTTGCACATGGTTACAAATCTACCAATAGTCATAACTCATTACTTGACCTTATGTCATAAACTACCATAATAATTTATGACAAAATGACATCTAACATTAAGTATACAGTATATCAGTCCATGCATGATTTTTGAGTTCTTTTCTTGATTACTGCCACCAAAAATGATTGATTTTGCCGATGATTTTTGAGTTTGTTGCGTCTTTTGCAGCAATGTTTGTTGGTAAATGAGAACTTTTAGTCATACTCATGTTCAAGGCATGTGCATTGAAAGGGGTTTTGGCTGAATGTGCACTGTGATGCCATCATATGGCGTCATATGGCATCACATGATGCATCTTGGCCCAAATCTGCGGAAGATTTGTGGTAATTTAGAAAAAGTGCAAGCTCCTCCAAATATTGTGGAGTTTGCTTGATTTTGCATTCATTTCTGTGATTACGAAATAACTAAATCCAAGAGGAACTGATATATGACATAATTATGTCAGTCTTATTCCATATTTCAAGAAAGTATAAATATTGAGTGTCGAGATCTTAACACGTTACTTGACCCTGTGTTAAAAACAGCCATGACTATTTATAACAACATATGACATCTGGCATCACGCATATGACATGATTGTCTATCTGGCATTCCATATATGACGTTATGTCTTATTCAGTCCCTCCAGGAGTTTGCAATTTTGCGATGAACACAAAATCAAGCAAACTTGCAATTGTTCTATATTACCACAGTTTTTCCGCAGGTTTGGGCCAAGACGTGTCATGTGACATCATCACAACATGCATTTAACCTAAGCTTGCTTTGATTCACATGCATTGAACATGAGTACAGCTAAAATGCCTCATGTACCTACAAACATCACTGCGAAAGACCATGCAAAACAAATCAAGCATTTTTGGCCACAACAATCCTGTATGGACTGCTTATTACAGACACATTACACAGGGTGAAGGTTCTACCAATATTGAGTGTCAAAATATTACATTACTTGTTCTGTGTTATAAACTCCCACGACAACTTACGGCAACATATGACATTTGGCATTACATACAGTTTATGAAATGTTATGTCAGTCTTATTACACACACATAACAGAGGCTCAAGACTCTTTCAATATTGAATTTTGAGATATTAGTATTAACACATTTTCTCAGTTTTTTCAACATTTTCTTTGTTTTGTCAACTCCCATGACAACTTATGACAGCATATGACATCTGGCATTACATATAGCACACGATATATGCCAGTCTTATGACAGTCTTATGACACAGGGTCAAGAATCATCTAAAATCATGGCAGCACGTGACATTTGATATTATATATACGGCATGGTCATATGAAGGTTAAGTAACGTGTTAGGAATAAACTCTCAACACTTGATCTTGAGATCAGATTCTTGGGTTTGGCCACTCCTAATGTTGAGGTCATAGAGCATCAGCCAAAAGCTTCAAAGTCAGCAAGTATGGACTTTCATTATGCTGTAAATAATTAGGAATGTATGTCTGACTCACATCTCATTAACCACAAAGCGCTGCTAGAAAAGGGTGGGGTAAAGGGAGTGGACATCCTGCTGTACGGGGTACTCAATGAAAGGCACCTGTAGTGCAGACTCTGATAGTAGGCTACAACGCACTTCGTAGTCCACACTAGCCACCTGCTGAGTGGAGTGTGCAATTTGCCATATTACTGTTATGTACAACGTTGCAGCCGTTGCAATCAATCGTGCATATATTACTACTGAGGCCTTGTAATTTACCAAAGCAAGGCACTATTAGGTCTGAGCGTGGAGCATCATGTGCTGTAGGTGTCAGCTTTTTTTCTTTCTTTTCTTTTCTTTTCTTTTCTTTTTATGGATAATAAACACAAGGGACTGATGGAAATGCACACTCAGTGTGAAAAAAAAGTTCAGGTTAACATTTCAGAGTGCACAATACTGACATAAATGTGACCTCAAAATGAAAGATGAGAGAGATAATGAAGAACAAGAATACAACATATAATGTCAACATATAACGTGCTGTATTTTCAGATTTAGAAGAATGTAAAATGGTTTTTTTTTTTTTTAAAAAGCACCCAAAGAAGCAAGAACTCTTTAGCATAACCAAACCCCGAACACACATATCTGTTCCAGCCTGTCTTTCTCTGAAATTGCCCGCAATTGCCCGAAATTGCTGAAAGGTTAATCACACACACACACACACACACACACACACACACACACACACACACACACACACACTCACTTGGCAGTGAGCCAGTGCAGTCCATACAATTCTGTTTCCTTAAGTCTTACACATATATATGTCTAATATGTCGCTATGCTGCAATACCAAAGTAGTCATGTTACTTGCTAAAGACACATCATCTTTGTCATCATTTGAGATCAGTTGTGTATTTCAAACAGATTTTCAAACACTTTCATTTTTTGTACCTATTTCAGTTTTTATGCAGTTCTTTGGGGTTACTAGAAAAAAAAAACAATTTAAACGGTACCATATTGCCATTTCAACAGTGCACAATTTCCATAGAATACTGTCTTTTGCCACTTCTTGTGGACCTTCAAGACATTAATGATCAGAATTACAGAATTGCATAATGTGAAATACATTATGAAATATTTTTTTGTTAAAAATCAATTATTGTGCTAAATATTTTTATTTTTTTATTTTTTTATTTTTTAATTTTTTTAAATCTCTCCATACTTCTGAGGTTTCCTCCAGGTACTCCGGTTTTCACCCACAGTCCAAAGACATGCGCTATAGAATGATTGGCATTTCCAAATTGTCCATAGTATGTGAATGTCTGTCTGATTGTGCCCTTTGATGGGTTGGCACCCCAGGGTTTCCCCCGCCTCATGCTCCCCCGTGACCCTGTGTAGGGTAAGCGGCATGAAAAATAGATAGAAGGATGGATATGGAATGATCATAATTAAGAAATAAAATGCAGATTGGCTCTGGGGAGTGGTTCTACATAAGATTAAACATATTCAAAATAGTTCAGATAGAAAAAAAACATGAAACCAGCAGCAGGAGGTTGAGTTAGCAGGAAATCTATGCTAAATTGTTACTTGTGCATAATCAGACAGCTCCCAAATAATATGTGCCAGTGTGAGGATGTTTTTGTTTCTTAATATATTTGTAAATTATTACATTTCAGTGCTTGTTCTTTACATACTAATCAGTCCCTCTGTGATTTTGTGGAAATTAAGGCAAAGTCAAGCAAACTCTGCAATATTCGCAGGAGCTTGCAATTTTTCAAAATGACTGCGGATTTTACGCAAATTTGGGGCAAGGCGTGTCATGTGATGTCATCACAACGTGCATTCAGCCAAATCCCTTATCGACACCAACAAACATCACCGCAAAAGAATGCAAAACAATTTCATGCAATTGCAATTTCGCCAATTCAAGTAAATCACACACAAAAAAAACTATGTGAACTCCTGTACGGACTGACTAAGTATCAGTGATTGTTCAACAAACTCACTATCTTATCCTTTATAAATGACATTCAAGTGAATTCAAAATAGCTTTTCATTTCCAGCTGTATAGAGGAGAAGCCTTCTGAGTTTTACATGTGAAAGGTGGAACATGTGCAGGGAATAGGACCAGGTCAGACATTCATTCGTTTGTTTTCAGTAATCGCTTTATCCTGGTCAGGATCAGAGTCAGAATGGATCCACACATTCTGCTGTGAGCGTAGCATCCTTCAATGGGCTGATTAGTAATGCTACTGTGGGAAAATTACTTCTAATTTTCAGTTTAATTCGGTCATTCTCTCTTCGCCATCATCCTCTTGACTTCTGAAATCCCCTTAAGTATTTTCTTCTCGATTAAGACTCATCACGTCACTCCACAGTCGGAATAATATTTTAACACTGTGGGAATTTCCCTCTAAAAAAAATAATTAACTCTTATGTCAGAGTATCACAAATAACCATGTGTGTGGGTGATTACTGCTCACACTCAGCACACTGTGATTTATTTCATTAACCGGCCAGCCACATACAACACCCTCATTCATCATAATACAGTAATTTCACAACAGTCATTCTCCATGCATAAAGATTGCCCCAACACGCACAATTCTTGCTATCGGAATCCTCTGTAATTGGTGAAATTATTTAGCGTCTACACTTTCGGGTGACTCACTGATGCCGTGAAATGTGTGGCTCACAAAATCCCTACTGAATCCATAAACATTATAAGGCATACTGTATATAAACATTTGAATGTCGTCCACAGTTAATATCTGTACTTTCCAAACTGAGTCCTCAGGTTTCCGCAGGTCACATTTTTGCTTTCTTTTATTTCACTCCCTCTAAATACCTGGTTCAGGTGTGTTCAGTGTTGGGAGAAAGCAAAAATGTAGACCATGTGCTTTGAGGTGCCCTGAGGACTGGGTTGGGAAACACTGATCCATACTATTTGGTGATTTTTAAAAAATAATAAAAAATTTGAAAAAGAGCAGTATGTATTTGCAGGAGTGGCAAAATCAGAGAAGACAGAGATCCTTTGTTGGTGGGAAGGTGGAGGGAGTTTGTATATGTCTGTGTGTGTGTGTGTGTGTGTGTGCGTGTGTGTGTGTGTGTGTGTGTGTAGGCACACGTTCAGGTAAGCTCAGGACAGCTGTCCTAACAGGCACAATGGCAGGCCTATCATTACCGACGGGCGCAGCCACGTTCCAGCAAGCTTAAATACCAGCCTCCAAAGCACAGTACTCCTATCCATCCATTCATCCATCCATCTGTCTCTCTCTTTCCTGTGAACTCAATTGATCCTTGGTGGCTCTCAGACCCTTGCTGTGCTCAGTGAAATCTCTCGGCGGTAATGACATGATGTGTAAAAAAAAAAAAAATCGGAGAGGAGATGTGAAGGACATCTGAACGGCCTCGCTCCCAAATAGTTTCCCTTACTTGATCTTTGCTTGACGTTAAGGGTTGCGTTACCGTGATCACTGGCTTACACTGGTTTGCAATCCTGCCAAACTCTTGTTCAGATCTAGTGCATATAAAACTGCTTATATCAATGGACAGATGCAAATATATGCATTTTATTCCAAAGCTATATCCATAGACCATTTTTATGCCATTTCTGGAATGGTATTCCCGACACACATGGCATTCTCCCCTTCAACATACCAAAATCTGACTTCTATTTTTATACAGAAAGGCATTTAATACTAAGATCATTGGCATGCATGGAGGCTAAAGCAAGCATACTATAACCACTTAAAGGAACAGTTTGAGAAAAATCAAACGTGCACTATTTCAGTCCCAAATAAGCAAAACATATTTGCTTGCTTTAAGCACATTAGTAAGATATGTAATGTCCTTTGAATCCATGTTTGCAAATTTAAGTTAACAGTATAATCATCAACATCACGTTACATATTGCGCAAGTTCCCCAAGATGGCCGTCACATAAAATTACAAAATTCAATTAAACAGTGAGGTTTTATTCGTGTTTCTAAATGCAGAAGTGATACTACAGTGTGTCCAAAACCAACTCATGAGGTGTGAGGCAGATTTATAACTGCAGTGCAAAACCAAAGAATCAGCCTTGGACATCAAACATGTCTTGGCTAGTCAACTACAATTGGGCAGGGGCATCTTGTATAAATAAGCTAACAGGGATAAGGAAGATAAAAGAAAATAAAAGATGATATAAGGTTTGATGCTTTAAGGCAGATTATTTTGTATTTTGTTTAAATCAAGTGCAACAGCACCAGTAATGGCAAGAAAAATAAACAGAATGATATATGAGGAAATGATGCTGGGACTGATTTCTTTCCAGCACAGCCTATCACATTGGCTGATTACACAAACTGAAACACCCTTGAAAATTTAATATCCTTTTTCGGCTGATATTTTTCATCCCTCATTGATGACACTGATGATAAATTCATCACGTCATCAGCTGTGCTTGAGAAGGTGCATGCAAAATACAGTCGCAATTGTACTGAATGTGACCAAGGAGGATTATTTACTCTTAACATCCTTTCCTACCTCCGAAATGCCTTTGAATGAGAAATTACAAGTATAGAGACTAAGTGCACATTACATTGTCCAATTAAGGTACAAATTACATGAAAGGACTGGTGACAGAACTGAAAGTGAAGCGGTTTTGGTTTGAATGAATGGGTTTTACCATCTTTGGTATTAGAGGAAGCCATTTGGGCATTATGTACTTGAAACACTTTTAAAAAAATGCTAAAATATAAAAGCGTGTCATTCTAGGCTCCTATCTAACTAATATTACAACCAGCCATCATTGCAACTGTGGTAAGTGTATATAATCACTTTTTTGTGTATTGTCCTTTAAGGTGGTCTTTCTTACACATATGGAGCACCAAGCCACTGTTATAGTCTGTTAAACGGCGCTAGCTTGGATCTACTGTACTAAATAAGCCCCTTCACATTCTGGGAAATTGTACAAAAATAAAAATCTGCCTTACCAACAACAGAATTGAAGTGGTTTTAACAGTGGTTTTTAATCTGCTGTTAGTGAAGGTTATAGGGTTGCTGAGAAGATGAATTCTTCTCTTCGTCTTTTACTGGTGTGCTGATACAAAGACATTGCAAAAGTAGAGTGCAGATTGAGAGGCTGAAGGAGAATATGCTACACAGCTCTTCAACAGAATCTAATATAAATTGCCTTACAATTAAGAATATGACTTTTCAGGAGGCAGCGGTAAGTAAATCAGATCTGCAGGAAGGTGTTTTGCATTTAATGAGCAGAAACTATGAAAATGTATTTGGGAGTGAAAGTGGCTATTAAGGGAGCACGTTTATTCCTCTCGTGAATACTAGGGAAGTGCTGAAACGCTTCTGGCTAAAACAATTCTGCTAAATTTAGCTTTGGCAGTCAGAGATTCTCATGTGTTTGCATCAATAAATTCCTGTGCAGGGTAGTTAGAAAGAGAGAGAGAGAGAGAGAGAGAGAGAGAGAGAGAGAGAGAGAGAGAGATCATACACATATTTGGTAATAGCTATGTGTGAAGATTCATATGACTTTAATATAATAAAGAGGTTCGAGACTCTGAGTCTTTCACATCATGCACAAAATTTAAAACACTCCATGACACACACACACACACACACACACACACACACACACACACACAGACACTTGTCCACAGATCCACCCAAGCACACTCACACTTATATAAACCTACAGAGAAAGAACAACTAGAGTGGTTAGATTATAGTTTTGTCCCCAAGAGTGCTTGTCAGCAGGAAATTCACTGCACCCACTGGGACTGTTTAATTCTGACTCACACAGCATGCACCACCAGTCTTCCTTCCTGGCAAACAGCTCTGCCACAAACACACATACACACACACACACACACACACACAGTGAGTGAGAGAGAGTGAGAGAGAGAGAGAGAGAGAGAGAGAGAGAGAGAGAGAGAGAGAGATATCTCGAGAGAGATCCCAAGGTGGCCAGTGATCAAATTACAGGAAGCCCCCTCTCTCAGGAGACCAAAGGGAAAAAAAAAAGTTGAGACCAAAAAGAGGGCAGAGGGAATCTTGCATGTCCCCTCCATCTTCTCAAAACAATTGTTTTAATGTTTTCCTCTGTGCCGATGTTTCGAGCCCGAACTAATCCCCCTGTCTCCCATGCCTTTGTTCGCCGTTGTACATCTGTGATCAAGGGCTTCATGTTAATGTCACCTTTGTTTGAAGTGGTTAAAGTGGAATCGTGGAGCGGTGATAAAAAGAAGGCGGGTGGCGAGCTTCAAAAACCGACTATTTACCCATCAACAGATGGACCTAAATTGCTAACAGCAGGTTCATGAGTTAGAAGAGCAGCCTGCAGTGCCCAGAAGAAAAAAAACAAATCAAATGCGGACTGCTGAAGCTATTAAACAAACAAATGCCCAAAGTAGGCTAATGTTTAGATTTTATTTTGACGTGTTAGACAGTGCTAAAAGCCTGTTGAGCCTGCTGGAACATAGCCTGATTAGCAATCTGACACATGGGAGCAACAACACAAACAATACAGCAATGACATGGATACTCTTAGAGTATCATGCATGAAAAAAGAAAAAAAGAACCCAGCGCTAAATATGGTCTGATGTTCTAATCTTTCACATCTGCCTGCAGATATTAAAGAAAAAGACGAAGAAAGATGCATGATATGCTGCGCATTATCTTGGATGTGTTGGATGCACTCAAGCTATTTAAGATTTGTTTGTATTATTATGGCATATTAACAACTAAACAACTAACAGCTGAATTGACTTTACCATGAGGTCAAAACAAGATGTATGTCTCTGTGTGTTTACACGCACTCCGATAATCCAATCTTTATCTGATTTGGGCGCTTACCACATTACTGAAGTGGTCATGTAACCAGCATTCCATGAAATCTTAAATCGGATTAAAGATGTGATCCAAATTAGAAGTATCCTGTAAAGCCACCTAAATGGCATTTTAACCCAATAATATGGTTGTTCATGGCATAATATTCATGTACAGACATAACCTGATATCTTTCACTTTTCATGTAAATAAACCCAAAAGTATAGACAAGAACTGCATTTTGTGTGTGTGTGTGTGTGTGTGTGTGTGTGTGTGTGTGTGTGTGTGTGTGTGTGCGTGCGTGCGTGCGTGCGTGTGTGTGTATATGTAAGTGATTGTTTTGCCGGATGGAAACATCTCATTTTTCCTGATGAGAGAGGTCAGAAGAGAATGGCCAGATTGATTCCAGTTGACAGGAAGGCTAAAGTAAGTCAAATAAGCACTCTTTCCAACCGTGATGTGCCAAAAAGCATCTCAGAATGCACAACACATCAAACCTTGATGACGATTTGCTACTATAGCCGAAAACCACATTGGGTTCCTCTCCTGTCAGCCAAGAACAGGAATTTGAGGCTACAGTGGGAACAGGCTCACCGAAAAACCTAACATTTTTCTAACTTCAAAAGTTCCTGTGAACATTAACTGAAGCTTTTGAGCTCTATCTGTGACTGTATTGTATCTTGTCATGCATTTAGAATGACATGGCAGTTTTAAATCACTCGAGTTGCCTTTGGAGTTTTCCCATTATCACAGTATATACATTATATACATTTTTGCTTTATCATAATATATTGTAAACATTTTTAATATATTTTTTGCATTTGCAAGAATGTAGGATATACAGTATCTCACAAAAGTGAGTACACCCCTCACATTTTTGTAAATATTTGATGATATCTTTTCATGTGACAACACTGAAGAAATTACACTTTGCTACAGTAGTGAGTGTACAGCTTATGTAACAGTGTAAATTTGCTGTCCCCTCAAAATAACTCAACACACAGACATTAATGTCTAAACCGCTGGCAACAAAAGTGAGTACACCCCTAAATGAAAATGTCCAAATTGGGCCCAAGTGTCAATAATGTGGCCACCATTATTTTCCAGCACTGCCTTAACCCTCTTGGGAATGGAGTTCACCAGAGCTTCACAGGTTGCCACTGGAGTCCTCCATGATGACATCACGGAGCTGGTGGATGTTAGAGACCTTGTGCTCTTCCACCTTCCGTTTGAGGATGCCCCACAGATGCTCAATAGGGTTTAAGTCTGGAGACATGCTTGGCCAGTTAATCACCTTCACCCTCAGCTTCTTTAGCAAGGCAGTGGTCGTCTTGGAAGTGTATTTGAGGTCGTTATCATGCTGGAATACTGCATATTGATCATGCTCTGCTTCAGTATGTCACAGTACATGAACTGTAGCTCTCCAGTGCCGGCAGCACTCAGACCATGACACCACCATGCTTGACTGTAGGCAAGACACACTTGTCTTTGTAATCCTCACCTAGTTGTCGCCACACACGCTTGACACCATCTGAACCAAATAAGTTTATCTTGGTCTCATCAAACATCAGGACATGGTTCCAGTAATCCATGTCCTTAGTCTGCTTGTCTTCATCAAACTGTTTGCTAGCTTTCTTGTGCATCATCTTAAGAAAAGGCTTCCTTCTGGGACGACAGCCATGCAGACCAATTTGATGCAGTGTGTGGCGTATGGTCTGAGCACTGACAGGCTGACCTCCCACCCCTTCAACTTCTGCAGCAATGCTGGCAGCACTCATACGTCTATTTCCAAAGACAACCTCTGGATATGATGCTGGGCACATGAATTCAACTTCTTTGGTCGACCATGGCGAGGCCTGTTCTGAGTGGAACCTGTCCTGTTAAATCGTTGTATGGTCTTGGCCACCGTGCTGCAGCTCAGTGTCAGGGTCTTGGCAATCTTCTTATAGCCTCGGCCATCTTTATGTAGAGCAACAATTCTTTTATCAGATCCTCTGAGAGGTCTTTGCCATGAGGTGCCATGTTGAACTTCCAGTAACCAGTATGAGGGAGTGTGAGAGTGATGACACCAAATTTAACATACCTGCTCCCCATTTACATCTGAGACCTTGTAACACTAACAAGACACATGACACCGGGAAGGGAAAATGGCTAATTGGGCTGAATTTAGGGGTGTACTCACTTTTGTTGCCAGCGGTTTAGACATTAATGACTGTGTGTTGAGTTATTTTGAGGGGACAGCAAATTTATACTGTTACACAAGCTGTACACTCACTACTTTACATTGTAGAAAAGTGTAATTTCTTCAGTGTTGTCACATGAAAAGATATCATCAAATATTTACACAAATGTGAGGAGTGTACTCACTTTTGTGAGATATTGTACATTATATTTACACTAGACCATACAGTATGTAACAAAATATCAATTAATATTTAATCTTCCATCATTGATATATTGTACTGTAGGGTCCTATGTAAATCCAACTCTGATTTTCAAGAAAGCATTATTTGAAATCTAAAATAAAACTGAGAATAAAAATACCCATTACATACTACTCACACACCAGAGGATTCATTTTCTAAATTGTCCCAACTGCTGTTTCATTTAGTTGTTGCTGTGCCTAGATGACTAAAACATTTTAATTACTATGTGTCTCCAATGCTGTAAGCAAATAAAAGCAATATATACCGTATTTTCCGCACTATAAGGTGGATTATAAGGCGCAGTCTCAATTACGGGGTCTATTTATGTACTTGACCAATACATAAGGCGCACCGTGTTATAAGGCGCATACGGTTGTTACGACAACCAAAGTCACACAACATTTTTACAGATTTTGGAACTCAGTCCACACATAATGCGCACCGGATTATTAGGCGCACGACCGATTTTTGAGAAAATTTAAGGCTTTTAGGTGCGCCTTAAAGTGCGCAAAATACGGTATATATATACACATGTTGCAGCTATCAAATTCAAAATTAACTTATTAATTTTGTTGCCTCAGGCAGCTACACTTACTTTTACTTAAGTAGCTTTTCCTAATTGTGTGCTTGAGTTCTGAGATGTCCTAGCTACCCTTACCTAACACTCAGACAAATACTGCCCTTTCCCCATATTTTCCTTCAATGAGCCTTTCTAGTGCACTTCACTTGACAACTTCCTCATACTGTGCTCGTTAAGATCTACTTGTGTGGATATATGAATGGATGCTTCCTACTGCTAGCTAGAAATAAGCACTAAGGGGAATCAGCAGATAAATTCTTTTCAATTTGCTTAAACTCAAAATTTCAAGTACTTACAACGAGTCATGTTGAATTTGTGCATCTCTTTGCCAAAGTACTCCTCTTCTTCCTGGTACTGTGAGGCAGGAACTAGCTTGCTCTCCTGGTCTGTGGTGGTCTCCACCGTGCTGTTGTAGAGCGAGATGATATTGTCTGGGATGCTCTGTTCTTGGTCATCCTCTTCAGACTCGGGCTCCATGGCCATACGCAGCTTACTGAGGATCTGTCCACGAATGGCCTCGATCCGCTTCCTCTTTGCCACCTCTAGGTCCAAAGTTTTGCAGGTGGACATGGCACCAGCTACAGATGCCAAGCAAACAAAGGCTAATGCCAAACAAAGTTGCCTCATAGTGATGGAGATCTAGTGCTGAAATGTACCCAGCTCAGTTGAAAAGCAACTGGTAAAGGATGACGTCAGGTGGGACGGAGATGGAACGATCAGTAGCTGATTGGCTTGGAGGTGCTGGGTTGTTTCCTGATGCTGTTGATGATGATGACAATGATGCGAGTCATGGAAAGCACCTGTGATATTGGTGTCAATAAATGCTGGTGTGTATTAGTGGAGGGGAATCCCAGTACACACAGAGTTTGTTTGTCTCCTGAACCCAGACAGTACACATTCAAAGGTGGAGAGCTTGTGTGTGACTAGCCCTCGCACTTCAGGTCCTGCCAAATGAGCCGATCTGTCTCACTCGTGTTCACGCTGTCTCTCCCACACACACTTACTCAGAGGGTGGACACTAGTCAATGCTCCCCAGGGTCTGAGCACATGTGATGTCAGGGCCACGTTTGAACACAAATAAGCACTGAATACATAAGCATTTGCTCAAAACACACGCTTTGCTGGGTAGCTTTCTGGGTTTCTCTAAGTTACAGGTTTTACTGTTGGCAAACGCACACAGGAGTACTTGTTCAAGATGGCAGGTCTGGCTGAAATCCCTGTCTTTCTCTCCCTGTCCTGGAGACCTCTTACTTTCAGGAGAAAGACTGCTGCATGAACACAATGAGAACTCTGTGTGCTAGTTAGTGCTTCTTAGATGCTTCTTAACGGGTTCTGTTTTTTATTGTTTGTTTGTTTTTTCACAGCTTGACAGGTTGTTGTCAGCAAGCCTCTCAAAACATCCCTCGTTTATTGGTTGTACAGTCAAACTCTTGATCTGATGACCCCTTGCTTTCTAGATGGATTCCCCCAATGGCTCTGATACAGCCTGCAGACAATTCAGACAGCAACAGCATAGAAAAAAGAGAAGACAAACAAAAATGCTGAGTCGCTACAGCGAGTAATCCTAAGACTGTAATGTTAAGCATGTGAAACTTGAGAGTAAGATCATCATGCAAGGCTCAACAGAATAAGATAGACATCAGAACCTAAAGTGCATGGTTCAGAACATGTTATTTAATTACTTGATTATAAATTCAGGACCTGTTGAAGAAATTGTCATCCACTGTAACTACGCTACTGCATACTACACACGTTGTTTCACACTCACACACACACACACACACACAGACACACACACTCACACACACACACACACACACCCCTGAACAGTGAGGAATTCCAAAGGTAAATAAATTCTTTTGGAAAATACCTTGTAGTATCTCTGCTCAGTGATGAACAAGTCAAACAACTTGTCTTTGGAGAAATAGGTTTTGAAGGTCAATAGAATTGGAAGCGAAAGTGAAAAACAGCCCAGAACAATGAACACTGGATGAAATCGGCGCGTCAGTAGCAACACCAGTAGTTGAAGTTCAAGCGTTCTCACTGCCGGCAGTGTGTAAGTCCTGGGATCGAGTTGCACTCCCACTCCCTCTCCCTCTTTTTCTCCTTTTCTCTCTCCTCCTTCTCTGCCCGTCCACTTTTATGCTTCAAGCCCTGATGAGGACACTCTTCACACCTCCTCTTCTGCTCTCTCTTACTCTCTAAACCTTCTTCAGGCTCAGGGCTCACTCTTGTTTCAGATGTCCCCTCTTCATGACAGACCAAATAATTATCTGTTGGCAGAATGATTTGTGTAAGCTGTCCCTCTCCGATTCTCTATCTAACTGCTATCCCTCTTGCTCTCATATCTTCTCTCTTCCTTTTTTCTTGTTCCTGTTACTTCAGTAATACAGCAGAGAGCTCTCCGCCCAGGAAATGAGCATAACGGACTCTAAAATATCTGCTTAGTACACAGCCCACAGCAAAGTGATGACATGATAGAACGAATAAGGCCAAATGTTTTATCTCTATCTCACACATACATTAGAAGAACAGGACAGACAGGTAAACAAGCTCTGTGTGACACTGATGTCGGCCAAACTAACCACACTTTAAACTGCCATTGAAAGTGCGATGATGGTAGACGCAGTTCCACCACAAAGACCTGGCCT
Organism: Noturus placidus; assembly: GCA_022414735.1. Classification (NCBI taxonomy): domain Eukaryota; kingdom Metazoa; phylum Chordata; class Actinopteri; order Siluriformes; family Ictaluridae; genus Noturus; species Noturus placidus. Next base: position 12,197 of record JAFFST010000170.1, on the reverse strand, counting down.
GTTCAGCTGTGAAAACACTGTTGGTGAATGTACCTGTGTTTCCTGATTTGGATATATAACTAAATAAAAATTACAGGGTTTTTTCAACTGAAATAGGTTTATCTTTTGTTTTCAACCAGAAAAGAGAAAATCCCTTTTAAGGCTTCTATCTGTTTACAGAAAAATAACATAATTGCCAAATTTGAATGCATTATCAGTTTACAATAGGAAATGAGTCCGCACTTTGACTCTCTGTCTCATCACCAAAGGTAAAAAATAAATAAAATAAATCACTCAGGACATTTAAACACAAGCCTCATTGTAGACCGATCATTGTTCATGCTAACACTAAAATTGCCGTTCATTTCTTGTTGACTAAATTCCTTTTGTATTAATGTGTTTTTATTAGGTTATTTAAACATTTGAACACTTTAGGGCTAAATTAGGATTATGTCCATTTTGATATAACATGTCCTTACATGATGCCATCCATCCATTTTCTATACCGCTTATCCTTCCTTCAGGGTCACGGGGAACCAGGAGCCTATCCCAGGGAGCATCGGGCACAAGGTAGGGTACATCCTGGACAGGGTCCTTACATGATTCATTTAAGAATATTATTAACAGGAAAACTCCTGATATTCAGTCAATTTTTTTTGGCTGTTCTCCAGGACTCAGCAGTAACAACATCCCACGGGTTTTCCCGAGTGCTTTGCATATGCAAAACTGCAACAGTCAACTCATTGTGGCAGTTTCACTTTCCTCTGACTATACACTGAGTAATGACTCACTATGTCCTGACAAAACATTAGGTTCTAAAAATAAAAGTCTTTTATGTCATATAGGAGTGTGTTTGCATTTTATGCAGGTTGTTTTTTGAACATGGAAATCAAGGTGTCATCTAAGATGCAGAACCTCAAGATCGCTGTCAGGAACTAGCACTAGTATTATTGGTATCAATTAGTTATTATAGTATGCCATCTAATTAAAACGTCTTAATTAAGTCTAAGTAAGGTCTCTAACTACAAAAAGTTTGGGAAAACTTGATCTGAAGCTATGATGTAATGATGGCAATGTGTGTTTTAAAATGAATAGGCTTGCCTACAATACATATGCACGAATTATGTGCTTTCATTAAAAGCACACTGCTTACAGTATTGGGGTGAAATGTTATAAATGATTAAAGTACACTTCTAACAAGCAGAAAGAAAACAATCTCACTGTGCTGTAATGTATACTTGACAAATAATGGCCTCTCCTTCTTCTTCTCTTATTACTATTATGGGCGGCTGTGGCTCAGTTGGTAGAGCGGGTTGTCCACTACTCCACTAATCGTGGGGTTGGCGGTTCGAATCCCGGCCCGGGTGACTCCACATGCCGAAGTGTCCTTGGGCAAGACACTGAACCCTAAGTTGCCCCCAATGGCAAGCTGGCAGCTCTGCTACCATTGGTGTGTGAGTGTGATCTCATTAGTAAGTCGCTTGTAAATGTAAAAATGATATTTCTGTAAAGCTGCTTTGAGACAATGTACCATTGTAAAAAAGCGCTATACAAATTGATAATTATTATTATTATTCTTCTTCACATTGATGTTAAACACATGAATGGATTCTTGGCGCCCCCTAGTGGAATTGGATTATATACTCCAAAAGCCCTTTTTGTGCTTAAATGGTTAGTCCCGTAGCGTATTGAGCATGTTTGTGCTCAGGTTAATACTAGTGTAGGTTATTGCAGAACATAATAAACGACATGTAACAGTAAACAGAATGTACTGCTACATATATGTGCGTTTATAAGTGTTAAAAGTTGTCAAAATTTGGAACTTTCCACCCTTTTCACATTGTGCAAAGAAAACGGTATTTTTAAATTCAGTATTTCATGTTGTTGTAATTAAAATATACACTCGATGTCCACTTTATTAGGAACACCTATACATTTGTTCTTTCATGTAATTATCCAAAGGGCCAATCAGATGGAAGCAGAGCAATGCATAAAATCATGTAGATACAGGTCAAATGCTTCAGTTAATGGTCAAATGAAACATCAGAATGGGGAAACAAGTGTGTTCTCGGTGACTTTAACTGTGACATGGTTGTTGCTGCCAGTTGGGCTACTACATAGATTTTAGATATAAGCAAATACAGTATCTGTAAATACTATTTACTACCAAATACTACCAAATATAGCGGGTTGTAACAACTATGTACGGTATTCTTCTTCTTCTTCTTCTACTTATTATTATTATTATTATTATTATTATTATTATTTTAAATATAATTCTGTTCTACTTAAATGTAAATAGTATGTCAAAGAGTATGAAATTGAAAGTACATTTACCACAGAAGAAGCCTGTTGTAGCACTTTATGAGTAGTGAACATATTATATACAGACTTTAATATAAGCCTACTGATATTTACAGACTATGAACACTTGATCAGTTTCTGTTGATAATTTGTCGTTTTATAGCCTAGTGGTTGCAAGGTGAACTGCAACTGCACTTAAAACACCGAAAAGTCATTTTTATTTTTAATTTTAAAAGTCGTTTAATTTTTTTATGCCTTGTAAAAGGCCAGAGCTGACCAACTTTGTTGCTTTGTCATGTCATGGCAAGCCAGCAACTCCATTTTCCAGAATACTCCACGAATTACAAACATGGTAGATGACAACTACACTTTCCATACACTCACACAAACACGTTCACCTTCTCTGGCGTTCTAATTAGAGACACTTGTTCCCAATCACACTGACAATCACAACACACTACATTAGAGACTCAGTCACTCAGTTGACTTTTGCCTCTAGCTTAATACAAGGTTTGTTTATCAGGTTTTGACTTTGTTCACGACTGTGGCTCAGTCGGTAGAGCGGGTTGTCCACTAATCGTGGGGTTGGTGGTTCCCATGGTCCCATGCCGAAGTGTTATTGGGTAAGGCACTGAACCCTAAGTTGCCCCCGATGGCAAGCTAGCACCTTGCATGGCAGCTCTGCTACCATTGGTGTGAGAGTGTGCTCTCATTTGTAAGTCGCTTTGTTTAATAGCGTCTGCTAAATGAATAAATGTAATGTAAATGTAGTCTCTTTACCTTTCCTAGTTTGGACTGTTTGCCTGATCCTTGCCATGTCTACTGATTTCTGCTTGATCCTTTGGACGTATTAATTTATTAAACAGCCATACCTGCACTTGTGTCTGTGCCTCCATTACGTGACATACAGTTAGTGGCATTGTATTCATTGGGGTGGAATTATTTCCTTTAGGACCATAATGCGACACAATAAATCGAGGGGACAATAAATGCCCAGAATTTTTATATATATATATATATTAGACCAGACAACATAATACTGGATGGCTCATATGGTGCAGCTGGGAAAAAGATGAATAGGATAACTGTGGAGTCAATTAATCACATCATGTGACTAGAATCCAGTGCAGCTGATTCTCTGCACTATAAACCAGTTAAAATAGAGAAATTGTGCCAGTATCAGTATGATGGAGAAACATGTAACAGTAAGACTGGTCTTCTTGGTGTGTGGTATGAATATTAATGAAGTATGTTCCCTATTTCTAAGTGTGCTTCATGGTGCCCCTGACCGTTGAGTGGCATGCCCATACTGCAATCTTAAGCATGTTCCATGTTTGCTGTAAAATGGGTCTTTTCGGGACTGTTAGGTCAGTGTGGTGTGGGCTTCTATCCAGTCCACCATTTGTGTCTGCTGGTGCATCCATTTTCAGACCCACAGGACCATGTGAAAGTCTTCAAGGAGTGCTTTGGCAAAAAATCCCATTTGCTCTGACTGGGTTAGAGTTACTGTTTATTTAATTTTATTAATGTCTTTTCCTCAGTTTTACATGCTACACTATTAAGTTATTTGTTATAATTCTTTAAAAGTTAAGGACATTATATCTGTTATTGTGCGCAGACTGTTTATCAGATGTACACACATGTATGTATTGTAATTGGTTAACGTGTGTGTACATATATACATTATACATACATACATACATACATATTTACATACACACACATACATGCGCGTGTTATACCATTACAATGCATGCAAAACAAGTACATCATGTGTGTTTAGCCATTTGGGATTAATTTGATATTTCCTTTGCGTTGTCCAGTATTTATGGTCCAGTACTACTGGTTTGTTTGGTAACTTGCTAAATAAACCTGCCTCATCTGTAAAAAAAAAATCCCATTTGCATTTACTTTCTACTGATATCATATGTTTACTTTTTGAGTTTCATGTTGAAAGCGCATTGGTTTCCCCCCCCAAGGTTATGGATGACAATTGGATTTGTGTGTGTGCAACCTCATATTTGGTCAGAGACATTCTGGAGACTGGTGTGGTTCTTGTGAGAATTGTTTTCATTAGCAGAAAGCAAAACAGTTCCTCCAGTTGTTTGAGTGGATAATGTGAACAAATGTGCATAATGGTTAATTGATTAAAATCTTAAAAAAAATGTATTTTTATTTCCTTCCAGGGTGCTGATAATTTTGGATAACTATTTTCCATTATTATGGATGCACATGTAGAGGGCACAGATAAAGGTGCAGCAGGACCTAGCAGAACTTAAAACTAATGAATAGCTGCTGGTACACACCCGCTATCATCTGTTTCTGATTGTCATTTTGGATCTCTTCCATAAGATTTGGCACCTTGCTTTAAAGACATCTCGAAACAATCTTAATTCTTCCCCATTTCGCACGCACATCTCAGCTTTGTGAAAACAACCTGTAATTGTATTGCTGGTGTTTTTAATAACCTCTAGTTAAAACACTTTGTTCTCAAAACAAGTTTACAAGCACCAAAAAAAGTACAAATGACTGAATCCCAAATAATTTCTAGATAATAGGGTGATTTATCTAATAGCTAGGCACCCATGTCCTAAGAAATCACTGACATAACGACTTTAGCCAGTAAATATTTTATACATAATAGAAATAAAATTTGTAAATCTGCTAACAAAACGTTGTCAGAAGCAATGAATTTTACACTGAAAATTCTTGTATTAAATTAATATTTTTTTAATGAGCTCACTGCAGGCACTCTACTAATTTATGTCTTTGTATACAGAGGTATTTGAAAGTCTCTGAACTCTAGAATTTTCTAGATTTCTGCATAAATATGATCTAAAACGTCAACAGATTTTCACACAAGTCCTAAAAGTAGACAGAGAACCCAATTAAACAAATGAGACAAAAATATTATACTTGGCTATTTACTTATTGAGGAATATGACTCAATATTACATATCTGTGAGTGGCAAAATTATGTGAACCTTTCAGTATCTGGTGGATCAATGGAGATGGTTTTATAAACTTTTCCAGCCTGATGAGCATCAACAACTCTTTTAATGTGGTCCTCAGAAATATCCTGTGTTTGTGCCAAAATACACTTCCACAAACATGTGTTGTGAAGATCAGAGTATCAGAGTTTATTAAACTTTGCAGACGTTTTTACATTCACAACAGCTCTATAACACACTACATCAAAGGTAATGTTTGAAAAACCATAATAGGTGCACTAGGGCGGCTGTGGCTCAGTCGGTAGAGCGGGTTGTCCACTAATCCACTAATCGTGGGGTTGGCGGTTCGAATCCCGGCCCGGGTGATCCCATGCCGAAGTGTCCTTGGGCAAGACACTAAGCCATAAGTTGCCCCCAAGCTAGCACCTTGCATGCAGCTCTGCTACCATTGGTGTGTGAATGTGCTCTCATTAGTAAGTCGCTTGTAAATGTAAAATGTAAAATGATATTTCTGTAAAGCTGCTTTGAGACAATGTACCATTGTAAAAAGCGCTATACAAATTGATAAATTATTATTACTTTAAAATGTTTTGAATGAAAATGAACAAATAGGTGCAAAAATGTATTTATCACTCAAAATATCACTTATACTGAGATTTTAAAAAATATGTTTATTTATTTTGATAAAGTTCAGCCATATTGTACATCCTTTTAGGTTACTTTTCATGGGCGTAACCACTCATTACGGGGGGGCTGTCGTGTACCCACTATGTTGAGGAAATACAAATTTGTCCCCCAATATACAGTACAAAATATTTTCTATATGTCGCCATTTAATGAAGCCTGCCAACAGATATCTTTTCTTCATCTATTCTATTTATTTATGTCTATTCCTTTTTAATATATTTCCGTTAAGGAAAATAGGTGTGTGTGTCCCAGCTGTACACTTGGTTGCGCCCATACTCAACACAAGTTTGTTGATATATTTTAGAAGCTCAGTCTGTAAGATATTTCAGACAGCAGCCAAGTGTAGAAAAGTGCAGCAGAACATATGAGCTTTTTTTCAGTCAGTACGTAACTAGATACCTAAATAGTAGGTAACGTAGATTAGTATAGAAAGCATCATACTATGGCTTGTTTTGTTCTTAAGAACATCAATTAACTGTGGATATTTGCAGACCCACAAAGTAGGCTAGGCTAACGTCACGTCCGGGTTTTGACCATTAACGTTACATTCACGTGCACATCCTCCCACCGAGTTCGTTGGAACCCCAACCCCCACCGCATAGCGGCCATTGCTGAGGCGCTGAATGACCCGGAAGTACACTTCTCCGTTGCTAGACTTGTTGCTAGGATACATAGGCGTCAGGTAGCACGCAGTCATCTAGGGTTGAATTCCAAATACATCCACCCTCCCTGTATTTTAGTTCACTTCATAGCAGGATTATATGGTGAGACGTTGTGGTGTTAACACACACCTATGAGTCCGATTTGGGATACAGACCAGTTAAAGAGGTTAAGTTACTCTATGAGTGGCCTAGAGTAAACCGCTGCGCCGCAAGAACAGGTTAACTTTCATCCACAAGTGTGTATAGAACAGGTTCAAAACGGTGGATTAAAAAAAGAAATCCGAATAAGATCAATAAATATCCTAACCGTTCGTAGTAACCAAAGGGGGAAACTCAAAAGGAATGCCGACGCGCAGGGAATCAGAACAGCGAGGATTCCGGAAACTCGGAAAATAATCCTCACTGCGTGCTATTCATATGAGCCGATTCAAGGTGAAACTTAAGTGCGTTTAAGCTTGTTTTATTTACTCTAAATGAGATGAGTGTGTGTATGCCTGGTGACCTGTGATGGACGGGCTGGTGTCCCAGCCAATAAAATCCATGGGATGGGTTGTAGTGTCTCAGGAGTTCAGAATGATTTGATATACTGGAGCGAAATGGTCCATGTATGTCTCTACCGGGAATTTGTTGCCTTCTATTGGTGGCATGTTATGTCTATTGGATACAATTCAAGACTAATAATGGTAATGGTTTTATTGGGTAGCTGGTGGTTTGTAATGGTATTTGTAGTGAAAACCATCAGAATTTCCTTGATGGTGTTTGTTTTTCTTTCAGCAGGGTAGTTTTGAAGGAAACTAATTAACACAAAGTTTTTTACTTAGCTCAAATGTTTGCTTACATAGTTCTGAACGGAATTGATTCGCTAATGTAACTACTGTAACTGGTAATGGAAGCTCATGGCCACCAATTAGCATCATGTAAACGTCACTTTATGCAAACTAATATTGCCTCAGAATAAGGATTCCAAATAAAATTTAACTTGTTGTTCTCTTAGGCTATTGTATGACTTCTGTTTTTAAAAATAAAAAGAAGACTGAAAACTAGGTCCAGCCAATTTCAACCCTAATTCACTTGATTTGTGTTTGATATTTATATTATACATGCATGCCTGTTTTAGCTGTTTCTATTTAAGGAATAACACAGTCCAGACCATGATGTTATATGAAAATAATGCACGCCGGAGGGGGTGTGATGCAGCAGGACGTGCAGCAGAGTGCCACTTCCTACACCCCTGAAGTGCATTATTTTCTTATAACAGAATGGTCTGGAGTGTATTATTTCACTTTTTTTTATTACCACAGGAGTACACTTTTTTTTATTACCACAGCATCTTGCTAATGATTACAATGTTTAATGTATTAATGAGCAACACATCACAGTTTACAGTTAGACTTAATGTTGTTAAACAAGAAAACATTTATTTATTCAGTCTATTATTAGTCTTAGATTATGTGGCGGCGTGCCCTGTACTGTTACTATAGAAACAATAATGTATTAGAACAAGCATATTATTATTATTATTAACCTGTTGTTGAACTACTGTCTGAGCCGTGCTATTATACAAAAATAATGCACACCTACTGACCAATCAGAATCGAAAATTCTCCCACGCTGTGGTATAAGCATGTTGGGAAGCAGTTTACATTTGTGGTCATAAGTTTAATTAAAAATGAAATTAAAGACCTTTTTAGGATACTTCAGTGATTTAAGTAATCTCTTTTCTTTGTTCAGTAATAGTGTAATTGTGTTTAATGTCTTAAGTTTTCTAGTAAGTAAGTTTTGTTTCATGATCGAGTAGCATACAATTCTGAATATGTAGTCAGTAACTGTTAAAATAGTCTTACTGGTCGAGAGAAATGTGCATTTCTTTCTCCTGAGCTAATTAATATACGTTATTACATGTATGCATGTGCATTTTTTGTCAAGTAGAAAAAACAGTTCTGGAAACAGTTAGTGTTGATTTTATCTTTTCAAGTGTTCATGAACTCAAGCTTACTGGCTGTACCATGGAGAAATATGAGAAGCTGGCTAAGATTGGCGAGGGCTCCTATGGAGTGGTGTTTAAATGCCGCAACAAGGAAACAGGCCAGATAGTTGCCATCAAGAAGTTTGTGGAATCCGAGGATGATCCAGTCATTAAGAAGATAGCACTTAGGGAAATCCGAATGCTGAAGGTAAAATTAGTTTTTCTTCCTCTATCACTGTCATTCTGTCTCATTTTCATTGTCTGGTCTTGCATTGCTGGTTTTAACACTCCCACAAAAAATTCCCCTTATAGCTTTATCAAACACGTAATTAGCCACCTGTAGCACAAAGGTACAAAAGGAAGTAGATTGTTAATATACACCTACTTGGCAACAAGAGCAATAGCATTATTTCCTTTGTGATTTGTATGGTCTGTTTCTTGAGTTATAACGAGTTGCTAAGTATGTAAAAAAATAAAGTAACGAAGTTGCAAATTTTATAAATCAGATAAATATTAGGAATTAGGAATGCATCACTGCTTAGTCATCTGTCAGTAATTTAATAACTAATTACTAGCATTATATTTATACTTTTTTATCCTAGCTATAGTGTAGCAAATTCTACCTATAATGTACACTATAATTTAAGAAACTTAAGGAAGTAGCTAGCTATGCTAATTATTGCTAACAAATGACTGCTAGTTTAGCTACATTATTAGTTTTTTGTTTTAATCCCAAGGAAAGCCCAGAGTTTGCACCAACTATGTGATGACATTTCCAAAAAACAAGGTTTATAAAAATAGATGTTGGCCAAATAGAACAACCAAGTGTATTGAAAACACCAGGATTCATTTGAGCTGAGAATTTATTCCACTTCTGCGTCTCTTCCAGATGCCTATGGCCAATTGGAATACCTTGGATGTGTTAAAAACAGTACTTGAATGTAGCTTCTCTAATCAAAGTCTTCCTGAACTCATAATTATCCTGTCCATCTGGTTCTCCCTGCAGCAGTTAAAGCATGTAAATTTAGTCAACCTTCTGGAGGTGTTCAGGAGGAAGAGAAGACTTCACTTGGTCTTTGAGTTTTGCGAACAAACCGTCCTCAATGAACTCGACAAGCACCCCAGAGGGTTAGTCTTTTTCTTTTATTTACAGTGGATATAAAAAGTTTACACACCCCTATTAAAATGGAAGATTTTTAGCGAGGCAAAAAATGAAAGCAAGATAAATAATGTCAGAACATTTTCTCCATTTATTGTGAAGTTTAAACCCATTAATTAAAGTGAAAACCAATAAGAATAAAAATGTTGCCTGGTTGCATAAGTATACACATCTCTAAAGTAATACTTAGTTGAAACACTTTTAGATTTGGTCACAGCATTCAATCTTTCTGGGTAAGGGTCAATCAGTTTGGCACATCTTGACTTAGCAATATTTTGCCATTCTTCCTTGTAAAAGCATTCTAATAAGCTTTACCGTCAAATTGGCCGTCTTCAGGTCACCCCGCAGATTTAGAATTGGATTTAGTTCTGGACTCTGGCTGGCCATTCCAAAATCTTGATCTTGTTTTGGTGAAGCCATTCCTTTGTTGATCTGGAGGTTTGCTTGTCATGCTGAATGTTGAAATTCCTCGTCATCTTAAGTGTTTTAGCAGAAGCCTTAAGGGTTTGTGCCAAACTTGACTGGTATTTTGAGCTATTCATTATTCCCTCAAGACTGATTAAAGCCGCAGTTCCAGCTGCAGAAAAACAGCCCCAAAGTATGATGCTGCCACCACCATGCTTCCCCATGCGGATGCAGTTCTTTTTGTGATGTGCTGTGTTTTTTAAGGGTAATTCTTACACTTTGAAAATGTCAAATATACCACATTGTAAACAAATATGTCAACATGGTATCTCCTTTATTTATACGCAAGAAGGTGTTCAGAAATGTATTGCTAGAGCAGCTAAAATGGTGTTTATACATAAACTTTGCAGTAAAAGACTCAAATAAGTCATAATTTAAGATTTTGATCAAAGGAGATGTTTAAAACTGTTTGACCAACTTACAATCCAGTAAATATAGATAGATAAAGAAGATAGCAGTGCATGTAATGTCATGTAAACTGGGCTGGTATTGCACATTTTTGCTTTGCTTTTTCTAGTGTACAGTAATGGATTTATGGGTGAATATATCAATACGAACCTTCATTCAATCGTGTGTTAATTTTTAACACACCTGTGTGTCTAGTTATGGACCACACCTTTTGTGTTGCTTTCAACCCAATCAGTGTGTCAATACATTTAACACATGATGTGTGTTAATACATTTCCACACAAAGATGTTAGAAAATAACACAGAATTAACACGTGTTGTTTATACTTTTCCCCCTACAGTTATCAATTTAATTATAGGCAGGCAAAAAGGGTCAGGTGATCAGCAAACAGGATATCAGAAAACCAGGACACGAGCAAAGTAAATAAAAACAAACAGAACAGCAAAATATACAATTGCTGTATATGAGCCAAAATGAGAACAGCTGAACGTTACTTCACAAAGTCTTTGTCTTTGTAAATGAAGTATCTATTTTAAAGGGTGGTGTGTGTGTGTTTCTATGTGATTGGAAACAGCTAACAGTTATTAGTACTCTGGAGACTGGGAGCCTGCTGGTGCGCAGAGTTGGGAATCTGTTTCTGCCATATTTGTAAGCGGCGGTGCATTCTGGGTATTGGAGCTCTGAAACGGAATGGACATGACAATTAATTAGACATTTCACAACATAAACCTAATATTACAACTTGCTTCTGGACAAACTGATGTGAGTGAACTTGAACTTAAGTAAAGTGCTCGGTAGAATGGTAAGTCGTGTTGTGAATATGCTCTTTCTGTAACAACGCACTAAAATATTCAATTCAATTTTATTTGTATAGCGCAATATGGAAAATGAATAAAGCATAAAGAATTCATTATATTGTATTATGGTAGTGTACTCATGGTTATGTTATTATTTCAAGAGATCAGGTCTTCACAACAAGGGAATTTTTCCACATGATTTTGTAAATATATGTTTTTTAATATATAAAATGTCTGAATATTTGGATTCATTTTTGCAACTAAAATGTTTTTGACTACGGTAATATTTGGTGCCATTTTAGCTGGAGTAAAATTGACTAAAATTTTAAAAAGATGACGACAAAATACTGAATAAATTTAAAAGATATTTTAATCAAAAGACAAAAAACATGTTTTGACATTCCAATTCCAGTTTCTGAACATTCTTAGAAATTAAAAGTTTATTGCGCTTTGAAAGTGTGTACTTCCATTATTATGCTGTTATTTTATCATTATATCAGTGGCATAAAATGGTGTTAAAATTACAATATTGTTTATTCCACTTATTTCTGGGACAGTATATCATCCAACAGAATAAATTATCTTGACAGGCCTAATTGCAGCTGTTCTAGTTCAGGAAGCTTGTGTGTGTATGGGGGCACTTCAGTGGCTTGGGAAGGCTTTGGAGAATGACTGTTTTTGCTTGGATTTTGAGTTTTCGCCGACAAAATCACTGAGAAATCACAGACAAAGAATGGTTCAAAACCCCTCATGAAGAAAATTAAAAGAGGAGGAGGTACCCTTCCCGGAGGAAGCCCGGGGCCCCCGTCTGGAGCCTG
>JAFFST010000167.1:0-14249 GCA_022414735.1 Noturus placidus | reverse complement strand
TAAGTGTGACAAACATGCACAGGAACAGGAAATGAGGAAGGGGGCAAACACTTTTTCACACCACTGTAAATGGTAAATGGCGCACTTATATAGCGCTTTTATCTCATTCGCACACACAGTCACACACCAATGGTAGCAGAGCTGATATGCAAGGCGCTAACTTGCCATCGGGGGCAACTTGGGGTTCAGTGTCTTGCCCAAGGACACTTCGGCATGTGGAGTCACGTGGGCCGGGAATCGAACCACCAACCCTACGATTAGTGGATTAGTGGACAACCCGCTGTAGCACCTGAGCCACAGCCGCCCCAATATGTGTCGTTCTTAGCAATCCTAGCTAAGCGCCATTACAAAACAAACAAACAAAAAAAAAACAAACCCACACACTGCTCATTTTAGCATCAGTCTGAGAGAAAAATATGCCATCCATTAAGCTAAGTGGTTTGTTTGTGGACCGTTACTAATGTTTGTTTATCGGTGTGAAATGTGGAAACATTTGCTCGCTCCGAGGATGACGACAATTTGGAAAACGCCTCTACAATAAATAAGAACGGTGTTTCTTCATTTGGTGCCAGAGAACTTGTGAAATCTGAGAAGGTAAGTTTTACACAGCAGCTGCTGGCCGATTGCCTTTCTGAGGTGTTAAAATGGTCTTGGAATTCATGGCATGAGTTTGGCGACGTTTAAGGGATTGATTACGCTTTCCCCGACAACCACACCCACGCCCCAAAACTAATCAATACGTTCCTCATTCTTATGCTCTCTTTCCAATTTCAGTTAACAAACATTCGTTATACAGTAAGTTAGTCACATAAAGAAATTCCACAAAAGACATTAGCTCCTTTGCAGAAGGTACACATGGTCCTGAAAACTCAGCTTGATTGCTAATGACGATGATTGTTTTTCAGCAAAAATATCCTCCACACAAATGAATGTCCAACACATATTATTATTGTTAGTATGCACCATCTATACACCAGCTGTTGTGCAACATGTTCCTGTGGGTCAGGATGGCTAGTATCAGCTGTTTTCAGATTTCACCCATAAACAGAATGGAGCAGAAGGAGTAAGTTTGGTGTAAACTACCACAAGGTGGCTTTATCTTCACCTCGGACAGTCCAGGAATCCTCTAAAACACCAAACCTAAAGTGGCCACATCAGTGTTGCTGGGTCAGAAGAACTAAATATTAACCCCAGTGTTTAGGTTTCAGTATGATTGCTCTATTCAGTGATGATTATTTACTCTTGTTAACAGTTCAATACAGAAAAGAAGAGGTTTAGTCCAAACACAATTACAATAGACATCTAAGGGCAACTGTTGAATTTGCAAATGATAAAAGTCTAAATCTCTAAATCATTCTCATTTATTCTTTCTGAAGGAAGAACTTGTGGTTATGATACACATGGCTCTGAAAATTCTTTCAGTAAAGCGGAAGGTAATTAACGCAACTGCTCTTTACTGTATCGTGCAAGGAACATTGGTTAAATGTCAACAAGAGCCAATTTGGGAAGACTTCCTCTCATGTAGGTCTCATCTGAACCCGCTATTTGAATAAATGAGAGCTTTAATTATATCTTCATTTTTATTAAATTAATTACCGTATTTTCCGCACTATAAGGCGCAGTCTCAATTACGGGGTCTATTTTTGTACTTGACCAATACATAAGGCGCACCGTGTTATAAGGCGCATACGGTTGTTACACCAATCAGTCGCACAACATTTTTAGATTATGGAACTCAGTCCTCACATAAGGCGCACCGGATTATTAGGCGCACGGCCGATTTTTGAGAAAATTAAAGGCTTTTAGGTGCGCCTTATAGTGCGGAAAATGCGGTATTCCAGAATAACTAGGAATGTGAGATCCCATGTGATCTTTTACATGGTGTGGAGGTCGATTGGGCTTACCTCCTTGTACTCCTGGATCTGGCTCTGCTCAAACATGGAGAACACATTGGAGCTGCCACCCTCTCCCTGCTGCCTCCTCTTGGCCTTTTTGGGAGCCTGGAGATGAATAACATATGAAAACGATTTAAAGAGCATCCTTGGTGAACTGGGCTGAACAAGGGAAAGGCCAATTACTAGTATCTGGAAAGGCAGTGAATATCTAAGATAGCTTGGCCTTTGAAACCATATCAGTCTACTTTCAAGGATGTCTCAGGACTAAAGCGGTCAGAAAGTTCAAGGTCCAGAAGAAAGGATTTAAGGATTTTTATCTTCACTAACATGGAGTCATTTTTAGTTCTGCCTTCTTACATGCTTGTAAATCGATACTTCCTGAAGATGCAGCACAAACACTCACCATCTCTTGAGGTTATGTGGGGTGTTTTTGTTTTGTCAGAAGAAGAACCACAAGCCGACACCAAGTCTGTGTGACCCACATGTACATTTTGACACTATGGAGCCTTATATACTAGCACGGGAGAGCTAACTATAGCCTTGTGATCAGGTTTGGCAGCGAAAGAGAGAGCAAGGGAAAGTAATAGAAGGAGTGTTGCTTCAAGTGTCACCTTCTTGGCTAAAATATGCCCGAGACATCTTGAATTCAACCCTGCAAGATCTGTCGAGTGTTTGGTACAGCCTGTGGACTTATAAGGAGAGATGGGTGTTTTTGCAATCAGCTTCACACTTGGTTCACTATTTAGTGACTATTTTCATTATAGGAAGGTTATTCCAAACAGACCCAAGACAAAACATAAAGCAAAGATTGACGTTAGTGGTGTCCTATGATCTCCTTATCTTGGTTTATTTCCCACCGGCTATCAGAATGATCATTGAACACAGGAAGAAGCTATGGCACTTCATTTCAGGATATACTGGAAATTTCCAAATGTAATCTGAAATTGCATTTCCAAAAAAGCTCAAGTAGTAAACAAATCCCATTGAGTTCCTTTTTGTTTCTGGTCAATTTTGCCTTCCAAAAAGTAAGCAAATTTCAGCAATCAATGTGGAATTAGGTGCTGACCTTCATTCCTTGGAGTAATTATGAGTTGTGTGTATCTTGACCCTGGGAATAGCACCGTGGATTAGATGGAAGTTGGAAATCCTCACACGTCAAAAATCAGTTTATGAATGAATCGGCTATAAATAGGAACACACGATATAAACACAGCCATAGCACTTTAAAAGTGTTTGCTGAAGGAGGACCCTGGTTCATCTTCACCATGTAAACAGGTCCACACTTTATCAAGCCATTAGTTACTGAAATGTATAGAAAATCATTCAGGGTCTCCTGATACACAACGTAATGGGAGCCATGTCTCAATTTGATTGATATCGCATGTTTGCATTAATTTTATTTTAGGATCTTCTGGACATTTGTGGTTCAGACTGAAATAACCCAAAAATAAAATGGAGGCAGAGGGGACAGAGCTGCACATGATGTTGCAAATCCCATCAAACTACTGATTCAAGGGCTTGACTTTGAAGTACAGCTGCGTCCACTACACGTCCTGCTTGAAAATGAAGTGTAAAAGATGACCTCCGGGCTCCCGAGTGGCGCAACAGGAAAGTTTTATCGCTGTCGTCGGGAGCCGGGAGCCCAGAAAACACAATTGGGCAATCTCTGCGAGTGGGAAGGATCAGTGTTACTCTCTTTACTGTAAAACAGTACTGCCTAACCAAGCGTGGGTATCTAAACACAGTTCAGCTGAGCTATAATGTATGACAAGCAGCAGTTCAAAAATATGGATTTATTTCCTTTATAATAATCTCCACTCTTCGGGGAAGGATGTCCACTAGATTTTGGAGCATGGCTGTGGGGACTTGTCCATTCAGACACATGAGGAGTGCAGTTGACGTTCTAGTTCATCCTAAAGGTGTTCACTGGGGTTGAGGTCAGGGTTCTGGGTACGCCACTTGAGTTCTCTGACTTTGACCTTGGAACACCCTGTTTTTATGGAGCTCGCTTTGTGCACTGTCATGCTGGAGCTTTGGGTCTCTTAATTGCAGTGAAGGAAAATTTTAATGCTAGAGCATACAAAGACATCCTATACAACTCTGTGCTTGCAACTTTTTCCTAACAGTTTGGGG
The DNA here is from genome assembly GCA_022414735.1 of Noturus placidus. Taxonomy (NCBI): domain Eukaryota; kingdom Metazoa; phylum Chordata; class Actinopteri; order Siluriformes; family Ictaluridae; genus Noturus; species Noturus placidus. Next base: position 10,221 of record JAFFST010000167.1, on the reverse strand, counting down.
GAAAAACACGGTGTGATGGTCAGGTGTCCACATACTTTTGGCCATATAGTGTAGCTAGTGTGTGGGCATTGGCAGATAACCAAATTGGGAGAAAATGGAGTAAAAATAATAAAAAAGGGTATCTTAACTGATACAGATACAAATAGGAAACGCACCATACTTTGTTTAGGACAAGGACCATGTGCAGCACGGTAAAAAAGTTTGAGGTTTTTATTCTTATGTGGGCGAGAAAGAGAAAAAACCCACCCTGCCCATTCTAGACACACCTACGATTTGGACTTAAACCCAAAAACAGAGATCACAGCTGAATATTTGTTTATATTTGTTATCCAGATGCATTTAAGTGTTGAGATGTATAATTCATTTTGAATTTTTTTATTTGTTTTATTTCAACCAGGTACTAAGAGCATTTGGAAATCTGGAGGTCAAGACTGATTTTGTGTCATTTGGGGCAAGAAGGACAATTCAAGAGGTAAGAAAATGAAGAGAGTTCAGACAGACAGTCTTCACAGTGTCAGCTGCTGAGACTGAGATAACTTGACTTCCTCCTCACACACATTACTGAACAGCATTTTCTCGGTCCATCACACATGTAACATAGACATTCTATATTCCACACGGTGGTGGCCGGGCCTACAGGCTTTAAGACAAATGACATGTTCTCACTCTGTCATGCATAAAAACGACTGGACCACAATTACAATACTTTTTGTTCGTTTTGTTTTTTTTCTCCTTTAGACAATCACAATGTGTGGGGGTTTAAGGTTGTTAGTTTTTTTTTTTTTTGCAGTCAGTTTGACGCTCCTGGACAACACCATGCTCAATTTCTCTCCCTAAAAAGCATGTCAACCTTTCTGACCCTGCCATCTGTGCTCCTCTCAGCATCTAGAGAACTTTTCTGTTGAGTGGCAATAAAACTGCACCTGTTTACAATCAGCTCCGGTAAAATTGTCATAAGAGATTTAGTTAAGATTGTGGAATTATCAATTATTGACATGTCGTAAAATTCTTGAAAACATGCTCCAGTGGTTCTATCATGGGTAAGTTCCTGTTTCCCTGGGGAATAAATAGGAGGTTACACACATGTTCATTGCAAATGATTGTACATCACAGTCTCTGGACTGTAAACATACACAAGGTCAATCTATGGAACAGTGTCCGCTTGGGAAATGCTTTTTAATGCTTTTATAAAAAAAAAGAAAGAAAGAAAAAAAACAGAAGGATAAATCCATAACTCAAGAAAATATTTATTTATCAAATTTAATCTATAACAGCTACATTAAATTATAGCATTCAGTGAAAATAACAACAAAAATCCAGATCAGTGTCTCAAGACTACATTAAAAAAAATGTATTAATAAGGAATTAAACAGAATATTTTTAGGAATATATATATATATATATATATATATATATATATAAGGGAAACAGACCATATGAAACATTTAAATGTATAATCAGATTTTTTTATTTTAAAATATTTAAAAAAAATAAATGACAAAACTATTATTAAAAGATTTTAACATCCAATTAGCTACGGATTACTGTATACTGTATGACCAATAGAGTTGGTCAATGTTATACAAGTACCATGTATTGTAAAATAATGTAAAAAGAATGTGATATGGTCACCACCTACTTTGTATGACACATACATATACATATACATATATATATATACACACGTACATACATACATACACACACACAAATACCTTAACATTCAGACATTTTGAAGTTAGAAGGCCAGACAGGTGCAACAAATACGTAGTTTCAGCATCTCTCTCTCTCGCTCTTCTTTTTACCCCAAGTCAATCAGATTTCCTTCAGCCTGCTGCGCAGTCTTTTCCAGTCTCTTCTTCTGCCACTCGGCCACCAGTTGCCTAACTTCCTGTCCGAAGTGCTCATGCAATTGGCAGAAGTCCTGCATAGACTCCACCGGCTCCGCCCACTGCGAAATGCCTGGTCCAGGGCCGAGATTGTGGCGCTTGGGCCAAAGTTTAGGGGAGCGTTTGGGGGCTTGCTTGTAGCAGGTGGGCGGGGCATGTAGCGCCTGGTTTTCGTAAAAGACAGAGTTTCCGACTGGGCATTTGTGAAGCTTCTGATGATGATGATGCATATTTTCCTTCGCGGACATGCTGTCCACCAGGTTGACTCCGCCGTTTCTTGCTGCCTCTAGGGAAATGAAAAAGAAAAAAAAAAAAAGACAAAAGTTAGTGCTTGACAAAAAACTGTGTGAAAGTTTAATAGGGTTGTTTATGTTGTCGCGGTTAGTCATACTAGCAAACTCACCACTTAGTCAAGTGGTTCTCATCCCTTTTGTGTTCGGCTGTGACTCCCTAAAGAATTATGCAACACTCTCCCACTGGACTCGCCCTAAATTACACACTAGACCGATAGTTTGATGTTTTTCCTCCCCTCTTACCTTTACTCACAGCCACTCTCTCTTTCAGGTTTAATGACAACATTTAATGACTGCAGTTCTCTGGAAAAGTCCTTCTCCAAAATACTCATAAATATTATATTATTTATCAGCCATAACCTTAAAACCACCTGCCTAATATTGCGTAGGTCCAAAACAACCCGGACCCGTTGAGGCATGGACGCCAAGACCTCTAAAGGTGTGTTGTGGTACCTGCCACCAAGATGTTAGCTGCAAGTCCTTTAAGTCCCGGAAGCTGCGAGGTTGGGTCTCCGAGGTTGGGTCTCCATGGTCCAGTTTTGATGTTGACGTGCCCATTGTAGGAGCTTTTGGTGATGGACAGGGGGTCAGTATGGGAACTCTGACCATTCTGCATCTACGCAGCAAGCTGTGATGCTCTATGTGTTCTGACTCCTTTCCATCAGAACCAGCATGACTTTTTCAGCAGTTTGCGCTACAGTAGCTCTTCTGTGAGATCGGACCAGAAGGGCTAGCCTTTGCTCAACATGTTCAGATCGATGAGCCTTGGGCGCCCATGACCCTGTCACCGGGTCACCGGTTGTCCTTCCTTGGACCGCTTTTGGTAGGTCCTGACCACTGCATACCGGGAACATTCCACAAGACCTGCAGTTTTGGAGATACTCCGACCCAGTCGTCTAACCATCACAATCGGTCAAAGTCACTCGACTCCTTATGCTTGCCCATTTTTCCTGCTTCCAACACATCAACTTTGAGAACGGACTGTTCACTTGCTGCCTAATAAATATATCCCACCCCTCGACAGGTGCCACTGTAACAAAGTAACCAACGTTATTCACTTCACCCGTCAGTGGTTTTAACGTTACGGCTGATCGGTGTTTACTCCATACCAAAGACTTTTTTAACTCCACCCAAGTTGCTGGCTTCTTTGTCCTTATATTACAGTACAAATGTAATTAATTCGAGGATTAATTCACAATAGCAACAACCCCCAATTAGTAATTGCACTGTATAGTACGTTTGGTAACATTTATTAATTAGTATGATTTAGTGGATATATGATGCTTTTAAAAGCAGGCTAATCTTCTTGATGTTGAATTAGCCAGCTCTTACATTTACATTTATTCATTTAGCAGACGCTTTTATCCAAAGCGACTTACAAATGAGAGCACATTCACACACCAATGGTAGCAGAGCTGCATGCAAGGTGCTAGCTTGCCATCGGGGGAAACTTAGGGTTCAGTGTCTTGCCCAAGGACACTTCGGCCGGGATTCGAACCGCCAACCCCACGATTAGTGGATTAGTGGACAACCCGCTCTACCGACTGAGCCACAGCCGCCCCAGCTCTTGACCAGGTTTCCGGTTCGACTAGCTGTCTGCAATTGCAAACGTGTGCACTCTCTGGATAAGGGCTTCTACTGAAACACTGTACAAGTAAAAAGTATTGGCAATCCAATCCGGGTAACTCGGTAATCAACGTATGAAGAACAGGCCACAGATATGTAATACATGCGAAGCATTAGACATCAAACGCTAAAGCATACAAAAAAGGCATCGTGTCTCACCGAGGTACTGCTGGCGCAGGTCTTGCACGAGGAGGTTGAGGAAGCCGTGGTGGGCAGAGTGGAGGGCTTTGACCCAGCTCACCTGACTCGCCTGGTCCTCGGCCGAGAACTTGTACGTTCGCAGGCCGTCTGTGTCCTCGGTGTCGCCGTAGAACGACACGGAGAAGGCGAAGTGCTCATCGGATTCGCAGAGCTGTACGATGCAGTGCTCCAGCACGATCACGCCCAGAAGATCGCGCTCGCTCCGGCGCTCCCGATAAAACAGCAGGTTCCCCTTGAGGGAGAACCAACGTTTCTGGTAGGACGTGTTCAGTTCCCCCTGCGGTGACAAAGATTGACATTAGTTTTCTTTTCTATAAAAGCAACAACAGTAGCGTTCACCACAAGTGACAAACACAACAACAACACTTGACTTCAAAAGATGATTAGTCAACACAATGATGTTCTCAGAAGAAAGGGTCGAAAAGACCAAACAGCAGGTTAGTAATATGATGTGACGAAGACGTATGTTGTTATTTAAGATCTCCATACCTTTTTGTATAGGTATCCCTCTTTATCAGGTGCACCGCTGAACAGGTAGTGCTGCAGGATTTTACCATGGATCTTCATCACGGGGTCACACCAAGTTCACACCAAAACATCTGCACTTGTTTACGTCTACTAAAGCGTGGGAGAACCACAACAAACAAGACCTGAAACTACTTTACACACGAGAGGAGCTCGACACAAACAACAACAAACAACACAGCTGTGATTATTGATTACTGATTACTGCACGCGCTCGTGGCGTTTCTCACACTTTCAATTTGACTATATGAATTTCTTTTTTTTTTTACCCCCTGATGTTTTAAAAACAGCTGGAAACGTTGTGTAAAGTTTATTTGAAGTCTGAGTGAACGTGACTTACTGTGTTTTTTCAAGCCTCGACGAAACTCTTCCACTTCCGCAAACTGTAACCGCGCTCGCGCCCCTGATTATCTGGCCCATCTAACAGCATTATTCACCTCCCCGCCCCGCGCGGGCGTGCACGCGCTTACGTCTCACCAGTGTATCGTTGAAATATCGCGATATGTCCGACATCCCGTTGTTCGATATGACGGATATGAAGAGCGTCCTGGAGGTTATTTACAGCACTGTTGATGACACTAAACTCTTTTTCTGGCGCTAGACTCAATTTAACTTTGTAATCGATATAGCTCCAGTTTATAAATAATTAAGCATCGCAAAATAACAAAGGGTGACAAGTAACATCACCTATTACACATTCAAGCTAGTGTGTTTCATGACTTTATTATTAGGAACACCTGTATACCTGTTTATTCATGCAATTCTCCAAGAAGCCAATCATATGTCTGAATGCACATTACATTAAATCATTTACATTAAATTTACGGCACCTGGCAGACGTCCTTATTCAGAACGACTTACATTTATGTCATTTTTTACAACTGAGAATATGAGGGTTAAGGGCCTTGCTCAAGGGCCCTTCAGTGGTAGCTTGGCAGTGACGGTGTTGAGAAGATCTTATAGTAAAAGCTGATCTTTATTTTTAGGTTAACCAGAATCACTACAGGTGTATGATAATTATCTTTGGACAGATGTTTGAATGTGATTGTTTAATTCTTAGCACCATCACAAAAGGTGTGCAACCAGGTAGTTGGTTGCCATATCGCATTAAAGGAGGAAATAAACTCCCAAAAACCTGTAGATTTAACAGGTGTGTGTTGACTTTTTATAGTCACTGTATATTCTATAACACGTCCTCGTATTGTTCCAGGAAGAGTAGCATCGGTTTTTATCTAATCTCTCATTAGCACCATGAGAGCCATCAAGGAAATGAATGACGAACTTTGTACAGATCAGAGTGGCGTGTGTTACATGTTTATAAAAAGATGAACAGGAAGATGATCAGATTTATGAAAGGGGAACTCGTATGAACTCGCTTCTCTTAAGTATGAAACAAAGTTAAAGCTTTCCGCTTTTTCAATTAGTCACAGGGCTTTCTCAATTCTCTTGAAAAATAAATAAATAAATAAATAAATAGCCCCTAGTATGTTTAACAAAAAAATGCTAATATACAAAAGTTCAAAAACGTCGCAAATGTAATAACCAAATGAATCTAGGATGAATAATTACATTTTGCAATACTGGCTTATTTGGAACGTTCTTTTATTAGAATAATCTCCGGATGATTCAGTAAAAATCTATAAATCTTAACTACTAGGTGTCCATAAGCTGTCTTCATACAATCATTTATTCTCTTAAAAAAGGAGGAAACAAAAAACAAAAAAAAGCACACAAGCATCAATAGTAAATTTCCATGTTGTCCATCTGTGGCAGTATAACGTGTGTTAAAGGTGCAGATTGTAATGTTTAACCATGTTGTTATTATTAATAATCATAATTTCAAAAGGCTTCTTAGAAAAACTGGGATATTGTCCTACAGTAAAACTCAATTCTTTATTCTTTTCAGGTTTCTGAAAATTGTTGGAAATGCGCACTTTTCCCCAGAAAATAGCATCTCATGAGGAAGATGATCAACCCTGGGGTGGTGTGATGACATTATCATTGCCATCCCAGGTGATTATTGTTCTACAACAGCATGTCCAAATGTGTTTTATTCCTCTTATACTACAGCAATTTTGTCCTGCACTTACAATTAAAAAAAAATAATAATTGCTTGCTTGATGGATGACTTTGTCGAAAGCACACCTGAGTACTAGCACCTACTCCAGACCAGTGCTGGTCATCAATCATATCAGCTCCTTTACTGAATTCCAAAAGTTGTCCATGTAAAGTCAAGTGGCCAAACCTTTCCACGAATTCTGGTGTTGTAATCTGTCTCCTATGTGGATCTTCTGATGCCGCTTGAGGTTCTCGGCCCTGCTGAAGCTCTTGCCGCACTGGCCGCAGCAGTAGGGCTTCTCTCCGGTATGGACCCTTTTGTGCTTCTTCAGGTCTCCTGCTTGGCTAAAGCAGCGGCCGCACACCATGCAGCGATATGGTTTCTCGCCGGTGTGACACCGCTGATGGATCCGAAGGTTCCCGACGCGGCTGAAGGTCTTACGGCAAACCAGACACACGTGGTGCTCCTCATCTCTCGGACTGTGATGTTGTCTTTCGAGCCCTTGCAAGGAAGATGTTGTGCTCCAACTGTTCCCTACACACCTCCCGAGCGTGCTGAGGTTTGATTGGATGTACAGACTCGAGCTGATGTTGTCCTGCCTGGTTGTCTGGTCTCTCAGACCCTCACCCATGGTAACCACAACTTGAGGTACCTGTTGTTCTTGTTGTGAGCATTCGGATGCAACAGGTTCGGTTTTAATGTCGACGCATGACGAGGCATCAGAAACATAAGTGCCAGGTTCCGTTCCTTTAATGGTGCAGTCCAAATCTGAGGTGTTGACCTGCTCGGTTCTTGGCGTACTTTTATCAGGTAGTGTAAGTGCGACTTGCAGGTCGCACACCGCCTCTGGGTCTGCGTTAGCAACCGAATCCTGATTTATACGAGAGACATGTTGAGCTTCGGGCATCATCTGAGTCTCAGTGGATGGGCGGTTAATGGACAAGGAGATGGAAGCAAGTCTCGACACTGTAAAGGTAAGGAGTGGGAAAAAACGATAAAGCGACATTTTCATCCAACATATTATTCGTTTTTTTTCACACATCAATTGAGAAAAATAAAAAATAAAGCGTCTGGGTTTCTCTCCTGAAACTCACCTTCTCGCTCTTTCTCCAGGTTCTTCAGGGCATCCTGTAATTTCAGGCGTAATCTCTCGTTCTCTCTCTGCGTCCGAGCCGTTTTCTCCTGATACTCGGACACCGTTTCCCTCACGGCCTCCAGCACCTCCTGCACCGCCGCTGTCAGCAGCTTCACCACGCGGCAATTCAGTCGCTCCAGTTTGGAAACGTTACTGCTCCTTTGATGAGATGGAAAAGAAAGTTAATCTGTAAAGTTGCTCCTTAGAATTTCTTTCTTTTTTGAGTTAAGTCGGTGCACTCGGCTCAGCTCACTGAAAAGTGATGACGCTTTGGCTCGTAAATGTAAATGTAAATGACTCCATGCTGGGGTTTTTTCATTGTTCAGTAAAATCGTAACAGTACATGAACACTACAGTTTGTTATTGTGAAGTAAAAATGGGCTGAGAAGGTGGTGTGGCAGGTAACATTACCACCTCACAGCTCCAGAGTCCCCGGGTTTATCCTGAGCTCGGGTTACTGTCTCTGAGGAGTTTCACGTGTTCGCCCTATGTCCGCGTAGGTTTCCTTCGGGTACTCCGGTATCCTCCCACCGCCCAAAAACATACATCTAGGTAGATTGGTGAGTCTAAATGGCTCCCAAGTCTAATGGAGTGTGTAAATGTGCTTGCATGGTGATAGACTGGTGTCCCATCCAAAGTGTATTCCTGCCTGACGCCCAATGTTCTCGGGATATGGTACAGATCCACCAGCACACTGACAAGGATTAAGCATTAGTGAAGAATAATGAATGAATGACCAACAACCAGTCACTGATCACCATTGTTCCAAATAACCAATCACTGATCACCATGGTTTTCTTAACAATCACTGATCACCATTGTTCCAAACGACCAATCACTGATCACCATTGTTCCCAATAACCAATCACAAATAACCATTATTTTCTTAACAATCACTTATCACCACTGTTCCTACTGTAACCAGTCACTGATCATCATTGTTTAACAACCAATCACTGACCACCATTGCAAAAAAAATTCCCAATAGCCAATTACTGACCACCATCTCTCAAACAACCAATCACTGACCATATTTTTTTCCAAACAACCAATCACTGACCACCATCTCTCAAACAACCAATCACTGACCACCATCTCTCCAAAGAACCAATCACTGACCACCATCTCTCCAAACAACCAATCACTGACCACCATCTCTCCAAACAACCAATTACTGACCACCATCTTTCCAAACAACCAATCACTGACCACCATCTCTCCAAACAACCAATCACTGACCACCATCTTTCCAAACAACCAATCACTCCTCAACATTGCTTTCTTAATCCCTGACCACCACTAACAGCTACCACTGCTTCATTTTTTGATATAAATTATAGACTTTTGTAAACACGTAATTAGTTTGTTTGTGGTTCCAAGGCTGAAGACTCTCTTATTTCTATAAGAAACAAGTTATATAATCTGTTATTTTCTACGTGTCTTCAGAACCTCTTCCTTCTTCATGTAACACATTTTAAAGGAGTCCTCCTATTGACATTTTGAGCAAACATTAGATCAGACTTTCCCCGTAAAATAATGAGCAGTATTCCTTTTCTTTCTCACATTTGAGTAAAAGGTGAATTAATTAATAACCGCTTTCACACGCAAGGGGGCGAGCAATGCTCTTAAACATTCCACATAACGACTCAGTGAACACAGGAAATGAGATGAAATCATGCATGACAGTGGATTTGAAAATAAAACAGAAATTACCGAGACAGGGTGTTATCCAGCGCCGCTGTTGACATGGCAACTGGGTTGTTAATAAAACGATAATAATCAATAATTAAATCAATAATTAAACACACAGGGAAGGAAAAACCCTAAAACCAAACCCTAATAGCTGATGATTGCTGAAGACACTTTCACTGCTGTGGGTTTAATAAAAAATAAACAAATATATAAATACACAAATACACGTCTCTTGTATTCCAAAGAATGTGCCAAGTTAATAAACTATTTGTTTCCGTTTTATTTGTCGCTGTTATTAGTCACACTCCTCTAGCCACATTTGCTAGTGAGCTTTTTTTACTTCCGGTATCGTGATTTCAAAATAACAGTCCCGAAAGTTATTTTGTTCCAGCGTTTATCACGTGATGCAACAATTATAAATCGATGATTACTGATTAGGATTGATTGTATGTAATATATTAAATAAAGATATAAAACTGTAATTTTTTTGTGAAGAATCAACAGGTCGGACACATTCATGAAGTGGAACGAAATTTATTGAATATTTAAAACTTTTTCAACAAATAAAAAACTGAAAAATTGGGTGAGCAAAATTATTCATTATTAATATTTATTATTAATATTATTATTAATACTTTGTAGCACCACCTTTTGCTGCGATTAAAGCTGTAAGTCGCTTGGGGTATGTCTGAAATTTTTGCCCATTCCTCCTTGCAAAACAGCTCGAGCTCAGTGAGGTTGGATGGAGAGCGTTTGTGAACAGCAGTTTTCAGTTCTTCCCACAGATTCTCGATTGGATTC
>JAFFST010000165.1:49523-63496 GCA_022414735.1 Noturus placidus | reverse complement strand
GCGCGCAATAGTTGTACGATGCACAATGACTCCATCTGCAGCAAGATCATGTTGTATGTCTTTGGTGCTGGCCTGTGGGTTGACTTTGACTGTTCTAACCATTCTTCGCTTCTGTTTCTCCGTGATTTTCCTTGGTCTGCCACTTCGAGCCTTAACTTGAACTGTGCCTGTGGTCTTCCATTTCCTGACTATGTTCCTAACTGTCGAAACAGACAACTGATATCTCTTAGACAGCTCTCGGTATCCTTCCCCTAATTCATGATGGTGAACAATCTTTGTTTTCAGTTCATGTGACAGTTCTTTTGAGACTCCCATGTCGCTACTCTTCAGAGAAGATTCACAGAGGAAGGAAACTTACAATTGCCCCCCCTTACTCTCTCATAATTGGGTTCACCTGGGTATGTAGGTCAAGGGTCACTGAGCTTCCCAAACCAATTTTGAGTTCCAATAATTGGTTCTAAAGATTTTGAAATCAGTAAAATGACAACAGTGCCCAAATTTATGCACATGCCTAATTTTGTACAAACAATTATTGCACACTTCCTGTAAATGGTATAAAGTTCGTTTCACTTCTCAAATATCACTGTGTTTGTCTCCTATATGATATATTTAACTGATTTTTTTTTAAACCTAAGAACCAACGATTTATGAAGGAAAATCATTGAAATAAACAAGGTTGCCCAAAATTTTTGCAGACCACTATATATATATATATATATATATATATATATATATATATAGACAGAATACTGGCCTTTTACAGTTCATACATCTGCAAGATCAGTTGCACTTTGGCATATTCAGGATACATTCAAGTAATTTTCAGAGATATGTTTTAGTTTTAGATATAACAGATAGCAAGATAAGTTTTAACCTATTAGAAAAAAAATATGTCTTAACATTTAACAGTTTGTTTGCTTTTGTGTCTTACCAAATATTGCCCTAAAGTTATAATGTTAAAAACCCACAGTCTTTTAAATTTACTTGCTAATGGCTAATAGAGTGATTCATTATGATGGCATACTGGAGAACACACACGTTATATACACAATTATTATCAAATAAAGAAAGTAGAAGACAAACAAGAAAACCAATGAATAATATTCTGTCTTTGTCTTTTTTTAGACATCCAGCCATAGACTGCATTTGTTTGGCATGAATAAATTGGAAAATACTTGGTGTGAGGAAGGATAACATGCATGCACACACACATTCAATTGCTCATTCACACCTAGGGGCAATTTAGGCCAATCCACCTACGGGCATGTTTTTAGGAGTTTGAGGAAACCGGAGAACTAGAGAAATAAATATGCAGTATACACAGTATGTTCCCTATTTTGATACATGTAAATCATTATTACATATGAGTAGAGATCTTTAACTAATGGAATCAGCAATCTCCACTAACAAGAGTTATACTATGGTAAATCCTCCTTATGATTTATTTTACATTGAATTTGTGGATGTTCCATCTTAAAATATTTTGTGGAATTCCTGATTATTTCAGGCAATTGTTTGGATTTTACATTCAGTTGAGTTTAACCTTTTTCTCTCTAATATCATTTTAATATTCCATTGCCTTGCTTTCTGGGATTTAATTGATCAATTTCAAAAATCTTACCCACTTGAAGAGAGGCCGACGACTGGATTCCCAACAATGCTACAGGCTGGGACACTATGAGGAATTATTGGTATTGCTGGGGGGAGGTATAGAAAATTGGACAGTTATCACTTTCCTCCAAAGACATTGCATGAGCAGCAGTAACCCAAGGATGTGGTTGTCCTAAGAAGCGTTAACTTTTCTTCCATTTATTTGATGGATGATACACACATTTACAATGTGCTTCAATAACAGTAGGGGAAAAATACATTTAGGGATGTTCCCCAGCCCCATTTATTTTACAGCATGGGAGTCTAAGAGTTAACCTGTATTAGTAATGCATGCTTACTTATGGTCGTACAATGTATTGTGAATATGTTTTTAGTGAATAATTTGTAGGCGGTTTGTTCTGAGTTTGCCTTTGTGTTTCCGTCACAGAATCTCAACGGTGACGTCAGGAACTCTTTTTCACTGAAGCATATGACTGCACCTGTATTGAGGTACTGGGTGGCACACCAGCAGCATCTTTCATTCCAGTTACTGTTCGACTCTAGAGTTTTCTGTGCTATGCAAACATTCTGTCACTATCAGTGCAAAAATCTCATAAATACTGCAGATGATTCCTATTCATCACGCCCCCAGACAAAACATGTACAGGAGCTGTCTACTTGACATTTAATGTCTTAAGTCCTGTCCAAATAACTTTAAAGAACACTTGTTTAGCAACTGTGAGTTACAGAACTGTATATCTGTTCTAGGATCAGTCATACAAAAAAAAAAAAAAACAATCCAATCTAAACTGCAAAATTAGTATTGACTTATTTTTTATCTACAGATATCCTTTAGTAAAAGTGTCACTGAAAGTATTTAGACAGCCCTGTTTGCTTTTGCTATGGATTGAAAGTATTTACATGTAAGATATTTTGGAACATCTTGACAAGCTGTCTCGTTCCAGTGAGGCCCTCTCTCTGGGCTGCAATAAGTCACTACATGTCTGGGCAGGCAGGAGATTTATGAGCTCTGGTGCTGACCACTTGTTCGAGTCCAGCCCAAGACACACTGCAGCTCCACACCGTACTGGAACAGTCAAAGCAGGACTAGTGAGCAACATAAACTCACACACATGTACTGAGTTAACAATGAGGCATTTATTTTTCTTTCACTGTACAGCTAAAGGAGCTGAACAGATAAAGAGAAATATGGAGTGAGTGAGACGGTATTTGGTGCATGAGAATCCCTGGTAAACCAACAGGGCATCATCCAGTATAATGTAAACAGCAAATTCATCTGTCACACAGAACATTCATACCTTTGATAAAAATGTAATCTAAAAAATTAATGTGACAGATATACTAATGAACTGCAAACTATATCATTATATGTGCAATACAGTACAAAAAACTCCATCATAAACACACACACACACACACACACACACACACACACACACACTTTTCCTGTTGGTGGCTCCCAGGGGCATAGTTCTGTAGAACACATTAATGTCAAATCTGCCTTCCTTAGATACTGTAATATAAATGGCACCCATACAATAGGAAAATTACAGAACATACACATACACCCCACTGCCACCACCACACACAGCACAGAAATAATCACAACAGAAAGCAGTGGTGGCTTAACAGAAATATTATCAATCACTGTTAGTCTGGGACTGCTGGATGACTTCCAACTGCTCTACAGTTCACAGCTTTTGAGTGACCTGAGGAAACACTTTAATGACCGCTGCCAGACTGTGTTTCAACACGGCATGACTGGGTGGTCTGGCCCAGCTTGTCAGAGTGCTTATCATGTGCAGTATGTAGTGTACACTGATGCTACAACTGAGCAGTAAACAGTAACCAGCAAAGCAGTAAATGCAGATACTGAGATCATAGGCATATGTATGCTTATTTTTTCAATGGTGAACTCTTAGAAATTATTAAGTACAAGCAATGACATTTTTTTCTGCACAAATTTATTATTATTATTATTATTATTATTATTATTATTATTATTATTATTATTATTATTATTACGTTTTTTTTCTTGTCCCTGACCTGAAGTGGTGAAATGCTGTGATACCTTTAACTGGCGGAGTCTACACAAAGGTGACCAGTTTTATAGAAGCCATGGCGCCAAAGCATAAGAGCTCACCTTCCATCTCTCTAAAGCGCTCCAGTGCAACCTTGCATCTAAGTGCCCTACTCCCTTGTCTCATCTGTGATTAATCAACCGTCAAGTTTAATGCCCATTTGGTAGAGTTTACTCTTGCACTCTCATTCTCATTCCTACTGTGCCTGCCAGGTTTAAAGTGCCTCGTGTGTCGAGTGCAGACTTGCGAGAATCTCAGCAAGGGGTTGAAGCTGGATTTTGCAACTGCCTTTCAAACAAGGCCTTTTCTGATTTATTTGTACAATACAAATGGAATAATTATTTCCCTAATTACAGTAAAAGCTCAGCTGCTTTTTCATGTGGAATCACTCATGTTTGATGCCAGTAGCGATAAGGCACTTTTGAAGTTATCCTGTATATGCTCAAAATTATTTCTTTTGAGTTCAGACAAGAACCAAAATGACTTCTATTCCACAACTGGGAATTAAGAATGGGTACTTCAGCTTTTCAGGCCTGAGCCAAGTCTCCCTAAACATCTTTTCCTGAGACTAAAATTAGACCCATAATGAGACTGGGTTACTTCCTTTTCTCTAAACAAATCTTCTGGCCCGCTGGTAATATACAGTAATGTTTTGGGTTTCTTTGAAAAACTGACATAGACATTAAGTGGGCCTTTGGGTTCCAGAAGGATTCTCTTCAATATTTTGTAATGTACATAAGTCATTATAGAAATAAACATTTAATCATTGTATATCTTAATAGAATAACTCATAGTAAATACATCACATTTAACCCATATCTGAGACACTTTCCATGTTCCTCTCCTGTAGGAACATGTCAAGTGTTTTGTATGTTTAGAATGGAGTGAATGCAGTGAATTGGCAAACATGTCTGTGTCTTTGTGTCCTCTGAACTAATGGCTCACATTTAATTGCACCTGCATTAATCGGTTTTATTTCTCCTAATGAGTGCTGCATTAAATTTAACGGTAGGTGAGGAATTTTAAAGAGCCTTGGCTATCTTTTGATCAGGCAGTGAAGTTCTTCGGGGCTGGGTAGACAGACGGGCTTTACAGTGTACAGTAGAGTGTCCAGTTACCCCACAGTTTGATTTTCTCTTCTCATTAGACATTCTCCATGGCAGGTTAAGAGTCAAACGATCCACTTGAGCCAAGGCCCGAGGTATGCTTGTGAGACGCAGAAAGGGCCAAATGAAAACCAAATGAAAATTATTGTAGTTGATGTAGTCTTGTAGTCTGTAGTGTTGTAAGATATAGTCTGTCAGCATTACTGCCTACTTCCTGTCCAAAGAAACACTTAAATATTTTCTGGTACAATTATCTAACCCATAGTTTCTCACACATTTTTACATAACTTAGAATAAGATACAGTGCATCTGGAAAGTATTCGCAGCGCTTCACTTTTCTCCCATTTTGTTATGTTACAGCTTTATTCCAAAATGGATTCAATTAATTATTGTTCTCAAAATTCTACAAACAATACCCCATAATAACAACGTGAAAGAAGTTTGTTTGAAATCTTTCTAAATTTATTAAAAATAAAAAACAAAAAAGCACATGTACACAAGTATTCACAGCCTTTGCCATGACACTCAGAATTGAGCTCAGGTGCATCCTGTTTCCACTGATCATCCTTGAGATGTTTCTACAACTTGATAGGAGTCCACCTGTGGTAAATTCAGTTGATTGGACATGATTTGGAAAGGCACACACCTGTCTATATAAGGTCCCACAGTTAACAATGCATGTCAGAGCACAAACCAAGCCATGAAGTCCAAGGATTTGTCTGTAGACCTCAGAGACAGGATTGTATCGAGGCACAGATCTGGAGAAGGGTACAGAAACATTTCTGCAGCTTTGAAGGTCCCAATGAGCACAGCAGCCTCCATCATCCGTAAATGGAAGAAGTTTGGAAGCAGCAGGACTCTTCGTAGAGCTGGCCGCCCGGCCAAACTGAGCAAACAGGAGAGAAGAGCCTTAGTCAAGGAGGTGACCAGAAACCTGATGGTCACTGACAGAATTCCAGCACTTCTCTGTAGAGAAAGAAAAAACTTCCAGAGTAACAACCATCTCTGTAGACCTTTACCAATCAGGCCTGTATGGTAGAGTGGCCAAATGGAAGCTACTCCTCAGTAAAAGGCACATGACATCCCGTCTGGAGTTTGCCAAAAGGCACCTGAAGGACTCTCAGACCAAATATTGAACACAGATTGAACTCTTTGGCCTGAATGGCAAGTGTCATGTCTGGAGGAAACCAAGCACCAGTCATCACCTGGCCAATACCATCCATACAATGAAACATGGTGGTGGTATGAATGAAAAGGTGGTATGAGTGAGAAGTTATGAACGTATACTGGGATAGATCATCTATTGGACTTCATATAAAATTACAGCTTTTCAACTGTATGTAGTGTGCTCAAATTGAAAAGTCATAGTTCAAGCATTTGCTAGTAATTAGTGTGGAGGGCTGTGTAGAGATAATATAGAGATGTAAAGATAATGCATAAAAGTCCATCGTCCCTCTTGTTGTCTTGTTGTCTCTACACACAAACACAAACACGCACACACACACACACACACACACACACACACACACACTACAGTTAATTTCCAGATAGCAGCATCTGAAGAGTCTGCTAAGCAGACACAGGCATTGCTGCAGTCTACACTCAGAATCATGTCCATTTTAAAAACAAACAGGCCAGTTCTGGGATAGCCATGCATGCAGCAGTCGTTCCTGACAGCTGCTTCCTGATTCCTAAATACACCCAGCTGCTCTGTTCAGGAGAGGACATTGCTGTAGGGGCCATCACCAGGGGTCAAGGGGAAGAAAAATAATGCTGGTTTAATAGTGTCCAAAAATGAGACCACCAAGGTGTATAAAGCGAATCATCAGGGATATATGGAAGCATTGACCTGGCAAAATGTCTTTTTGTCCTTCTTGACAATGACCTTGATAGCCTACACTTCTGCATGTTTCTCTGTATGGCTTGGTTAAATGTTTTGCAAAATCGTGCTATGTTAAGGCATTATTCTGTTTTATAGTACAATGGTTTGTTTCATTAAAAAATTCTCTCAACATAGGAGTAGAACAGGAGGAATATGCTGTAATTTGCTAGTTAAAGTTCTGGGAAATAGATTGCCTATTTGGCTGCATTTCCTCTGTAAATATTGGTTTTGATTGTTTTGGATTTCCCAACAAAATAAACTCTATCCATACTGAGTAGATTACACTCCTACCTAACCTGGATATTGTTTAATAGCATGTGAAAAGGTCTTTACCCTGCTTCACTGGCTGATCTAAGAAGACCACCATTAAAACTAAAAGGAATGGATGGACTTCCATTGGTTCCATTTGTTTGTGTCTTTTATAAATGTGCCATTCATGATCGCTATCAGAATTTTTTAGTTCATCAAAGCGCCACCCTCTGAGAGACTTGACCTCACAGTGGACTCCACTTTTCTTTTTTCGTTCATTGCAGTGCTGGGACACTTATGACATATAACATACTTTCTACCATTTGTTATGTGCTAAAAATATATATTTTTGCTTTGTATTGAACATTCATCATACTTAATTCTACACATACTTCTGTCAGTTTCAAATGTATAAGGTGAGAGTCAATAAGAGGATTTACTGCAACACTAAGTTTGTCATTTCCAGCTGCAGTGGCTGTGGAAAATGCAAGTGAGATAATTGCATGAAAAGTAGATCATGCTAATATCCAGCTTCAGATGTTTTTTATTTTCCTTTTTTTTTCATAACAGTTTTTTATTGATTCTCATACACTTTTCAGAGTACAACAAAATATATCAACACAGAATCAACATTTTTTACCCCAATAACAGCCCCTCCCACCTCACCCAGGAAAGTTTACATTTGATTAATTTAGCTTCAGATGTTTGCAGAGATTAGAATAGGCAGTTGATAGGTCATTCCATGTGAACAGACCTTGTAACGCAAGGCAGGTTGTAACAGCCTGCATAACCCTCCCGCGGGAGCCTGTAGTCTGTTGCTCTACCCAATTAGACTTTAATATATTGCTGTTGCTGAAAGGCCTCTGGCTTTGGAGTACACAGGGAGAACGTTTTACACCTCCTTATTGTAAAGCTCGCAGTTTGATCAGGTGTTGAGTGTCCCAGCCCTTCACAGCCTGGTGTCCAGAACCTAGCCACACTGGAGGGGCCTTTGCGGGTCAGTGCAGTTTACTATTAACATCTGTTCTGGGTTAGAAGCCCACTGGAAATGCAGGTACGTATGGAAGTCCCTTTCTACAGCAGAGGGAGCCGTCCTCCATGCCAACAGATGTACTGCTCGACGCCTCGACTTACACAATCCCACACACAAACAAGCACACTACCTCTCACCACACATGTTGGAGGTTAAAGCCAGCAGTATTTATGGTCCAGAAGTAGTACTGTTCACTTCAGGCTCTGTTTTCCTTCCTGCACATTCTTATTGGTTTAGCTTACTACGAAAGCATGTCTGCTGAGGTCATTTATGGCCGACCATGGTGGTATGATAAACTCATTTACAACAGCAAGGTTTCAGCGCTTTGGATGAGATCACCCTCTCTTCTACTCCCCAACCATCTCTCTGTCTTCCATGTTCACTGTGTCCTTCTGCTGTTTTCACTTTTGCTCCTGCTGCTCCCACTGCCTAATATTTTCTCATCTCGGTCCCAGTGGTGGCTCCATAGGTAATGAAATAAGCTGTGTTTCTGTATATTTGTGTGAGGATATGACGGAAAAGGGAGTTGTGTAAGGAAGCGACAGGTTAAGGGTCATTTCACCCACACTGAGGTTTCTCCCCAGTGTGGCTTTAATAACACTGCCAAGACAACAGGTTGAAAGCACATGCTTTCAGATGAAAAAGTCATGCACAGGCAAATCTATCCATTGGGAGCAGGTCATTTCAGTAGTTATGTGTGTGTGTGTGTGTGTGTGTGTGTGTTGGAGGCTGTCCCCCCCCCCCCCCAAAAAAAAAAAAAAAAAAAAAAAAAAATAAAAAAGTATTCATTTTGGCTATTGAGTGTAGTGAGTGTAGCATAGTATTACGTAATTGCATTAAGAATTATGGAATGTCCTCACAAGAATAGTAAGTTGTTGTTTTTTTTTTTTAGTATATAAGCCTACTGCATTACTGATTCAGCAGGGTAAAAATACATATTTATAATGTTCCCAAGAACTGCTTTGCACTTAGTTTTAAGTACATTTTGATAATGAACAAAAGCAAGTAATAGATCACGTTTTGGTTAAACACATCCTTGAATCTAAGTACAGAACTTTCTCCAAGAAGCTTGGAACAACAGTTATTGCACACATACTATAATAATCAATGCAGACATTATTTAGAAATATTTCATTTCATTATTTTGAAAGCATATAGTTTTTCTTTTGTCTCTAAAGGGAAATTACCCATGAACACTTATTGAAATCCTATTGTCTAGTTATACATTAGAAGAACATGTTAAAGGTATATATATATATATAAATGAACACAATGAAGATAATTGTCTTCCACCAATTAAGAACATGTTAAAGGTATATATATATATATATATATATAAATAAATGATAAATGAACACAATGAAGATAATTGTCTTTCACCGTCTCTTTGAGTTGGAGGGAATTTTGCAAGTTTGTAAGCTTCTGTCATGTCCATATTTCCTGCTGATTTTGAACTTATGACCTCATCTCCATGGAGACATGTAGAGACGAAGATGGAGGGCAGCAGAGAGAGTTGGCCGTCAGGCAGGAAACCTGTGTGGTCTCCAGAAATGTGTAGCCCATTCCAACACATACATTCAAGCCTGGCCTGAGACTTAGCACTGATTCTTACGGGCGATTCATCAGCTGGAATAAGCACATATGGATGTGGCCACTGGAGGAGCAAGAGAACTGTCAGTGGAATCTCTGGACAACAAAATTCCTTTTCATTAATGTCAAATATGAAAAGCTGTTATATGTAGCACAGAAGACGTGGCACATCATTTCTATATATTTTGAAAAGCAGAGCCTGGTTTATAAAGGTGTGTATATTTAAGTTTTTCAAGATGAGTAATGGTACCACAGGTCATGGTGTGCGTAGGGTTGGACGCCTCTCAAATAAAACTAAAGCAAACACCAGTGTTCTCTTTTTTCCAGATTAAAACATGAGATCAAAATATGTTCTTACTTCAGGTTGCAATATGTGAAGCAGGAATGGGAAATTTCCCCATCAGTCATGTTGTGGAATACCCCATGCAGTGCAATGACATGTCAGACAGACTGAAGTTTAAAAAAAATCTGCTTTTGCAAATATACAGAATTAGAGATTGTCAAAGTTTGGACATGACTGGAGGACACCAACTACAATAAGGAAATGTTACTCAACACACTAAACCAGAAATTATACTTCAATTCATACCAGATATTCTTGCCTATATAAGAAACAGCACCAGGGCTAAACTCATGGTTTCTGTGCCCTTGGTTTCTGTTACAATGGGAGTAAAGGCAGCTGAGATGCATTAAAGTAAATGGCCTTGGAGAGAAAGACCAACCACAAGAGAAAAATATTCACAACAGATCTCCTGCCACTCAGTGTAGAAGAAGGGAAATGCATCTCCCAATTTTGACTCAGTTCCTTATGTGAAGGAACTCTGCCATATTACTCTCTAATTTCTGTAGGACAACTTACTTTATTTAATGCCCATGCAGTCACATCAAAGCCATTCTGTGAAATTTGGGAAAGACACTTTACTCAGCTTTATGGTGTGTTCATGCTGATCTAGAAATTCTTTTTTTTAAGCATTAAAGAGCTCTAATCAAAATTTTCCTAATCCCATTATTAGACCACATCATCAGACCAAGATTCTATTGTTTACAAATTGTGATGAAGTATAAAATCCTCTCTATCTATCACCTATTAGTCGAGACCGACCTTCAGTCACTTTATGGGTCAACAGTCTCCACGTATTTCATCGATGTGATCCACAAAGAATTTCGGCAGAAGTAGTGGGATAGTTTGCCATTGCTTTTCCCACCCCTCCCCATTTATCCGCGCTTGGGACCGGCGTGTAGCTGCTGCCAGTCACACGGCTGGGTATACATACTCACACACCCATTCAAAGTATGAAATAAGCAACAATAATTTAAGCAAAAATAGGTTTAAAACTTGAACTGAAAAGTGCTGCCTTATTTACATTTTTATACATTTTTATAATGTCTACAAGATCTGGTGCTGATGAAATATTAGTTAGAAAAATGCACTTATGTCATGAAAGGTTTTCCAATTACTATTAAAATGGAACATAATAAAGTACACATCCAGATGTGTTCTGTGCAGGATAAGTCATGTGAAGCAACACACTAAGGTTAGGTATACCAGCCTAGGCAAACACTCTGAAACAACAGCTAACCTCCTGCTATGCAGCTGCTGGAAGTGGGCACTTTCAGTACTGGCTTGGCTGTAAGGGTCAGTGGTTGTACATAGGCTTCCTATTGTCCTTCCTTCAAGAGATAGATGTTAAGGTCAATAAATATGCATCATCCAGCAGGAAGTAAGAGACTGCAAAATATGGATAGCCATAGTTTATGTATGTAAATATATAGTAAAACTGGCAAAAATATTCTAGCAGATTTTTAAAGTCAAATAAAAGAGAACATGTACAATGGTCAGTGGATTGGCCAGATAACAGTCTGTGGTATGCAAAACTTCACAAACACTTTATGCAAACGCAAACATATAAACTTTGGAATTTCTTATACACTTTTTTGATTTCTATGCTAACAATGGAAGACAACTTTGTGCCACCCATATGGATAACATGTATAGATGTAGATAGCACTGTTCACTGCACACCATCAATGTACCCCCATTTGAGACATTCACACTTTATCCAACCAGCTCTAAAGAGTTTGTGGTTGAGTCTAGAAAGAGACTAGCTACTGTGGCGGAGTCAAAGGAGAATTATTATTAAGAAGTGAAAATATTGTGTGTATAGCTATACAAATATAGCAAATATTCTAAGCTTTTCTCAAAATGCAATTTGTATTTTCCATTTGTTACAGTGCAAATTTCTAGAATTAATTAAGATTTGGAAAGGTTTTGAGTAAAAAAAAATGTTCAGTAATTCCTTAAAATATATGATGGTGTCACTTAAAACTTTAGCAGGTGAACTGTGTAAAAGCCATTTCTCAGTTTTTCAGTGGTAATGGCTTGGATGAGCTAATCCCTAAAATCTCCTGGTAAATAATGGAGCTCTAGAATATCAAGAGGGTATCTCACAGTATTTGGATAAAGGATTCAGGTAGGAAGCTTTTAGGATTGTTTAAGCTTTGAAAGAAAGAAAACAGGTTGTGGACTGGCAGACAGATCACATTGTTCACTGCGAGGATTAGCAGACTTGTTCTTGACCAGATATCATATGGTGAGTATGACTTTCCCTGCCCTTTCTCAATTTAAGAGATTACTTTGATTTTATTCCGTTTCTTGAAAACCTTTGATTCATAAACAATTATTCATAGTCGTAAAGACATGATAAAAAAACAATACTGAAATTTTCACAAAACAACAAACAAATGCTTTCTAGAATTCAGTCTATACAAGCATTTAGATGGGAAAGATCGTGCTAATGGCCTCAAAAGCTTCCTAGACATATGGAAGAGACATGTTGAGACAGGCAAAGAGTTTCTGTCAACTCTCTTCTCTTACTCCCAAGTTGATTCCCACAAGCATAAAGGAATTTTGAACAGAAATGGATGAATGGAAGATGGTGTTTTCATAGCAAATCTATTTGTAACCGTACTGACCTAGTAAAGAATTCTGAGATATTAACATCTTCTTTTGGCATAACTATTAAAAGACACAACATTCTGAAAACCAAATGCAAATTAAATTACAATGTATATTCTTTTTTATTTGTTTAATTGTGCTACAGAATCTTTATTAATATAGAAATGAATAATCAGCTCTAAGTTGTGTATCAACAGCACAGTGTACGTACAGTGCAAGCCATGTAACTGAATTTCATGTCAGTAATTCACGTCATGTTAAGAATGACATTTCAATTATCATATTACATAATGCATGGTTGATACATAATTAACCTCTCTATGAGAAATCATAGTTAAAGTTAAATCTGTCAAATTTTGACTAGCATAATGATTGTATTTATGTACACTAAGAGAAAGAATCCCACAACCAGAGTTCACTTTATTACTGCATATCAAATGAAATGACAATTACTCTTCAACTCATAACACAGCAGGACAGATTGTCTGATTGATTGTACTTAGTCTGTATGTAATCTTCAAAGAAGAGACTTTTATGTCAATTGGTAAACCCAGCCACCACAGAATGACTTAACTGCCACAGCAGCTATAAAACATCATTTACTATATCAACTGCTATTACTGCTGTTGTATGTATGCGTGCGTGTGTGTGTGTGTGTGTGTGTGTGTGTGATAAGCTTTTCCAGCAGAGGAAGGAATGGGGACAAAGGGTTTAACTTCAGAAGCCAGTGCGATTATTTGCCCTGGTTTTTTGAGGTCCACACATGCACACACTCAAACATGCTCACACACACAACATCTACAAGCATTCATACATGCGTACAATCACACATTGGCTTACAACATTTTCTATCTCCACCTGAGATCAGAACGCAGAGAATGCAAAAGAACAGCCCAGGAACAGGCCATCTCACTCACATAGTAAGGAGGGGGGCAAGAATGCTTGGGTGGTGCCAAGTCTGATTTTGGTGTAGGTCCATTACATGAATAATCAGCGAGTGTGTGGCATTATGGAAGACGTCCAGATGGTTAAGATGGAATGCCCTGATTGGTTTTCAAGAACTGAACCCTACTCTCTTTGATATGATCACTATCAGTCAAAAATCCCCACTGCTCAAAATCATTCATTAAAGATCATTATCTTGGATGGAGGGGAGAGGAGTGGAAAAAATGGTTTTTCAGGGGCTGTAATATGGCAAATACTCATATCTACCTTATGCCATTGAGGATTACATACCAAGGTATATGCTGCAACTCAGAATCACATTCATGTTTTATAAAATACACAAACAACAAGACGTGCTCTCAGCACAACGAAAGATCAGAATTTGGCCAATAAAGAATAATGTGTGATAAATATCATTAGATAGAGTGGCTCCACTCAAAAGAAAATTAATTAGAGAGAAAAAACTAGCACCATGGTATAATGATCAAACACGTACCTTAAAACAAATCACTAGACAATT
>JAFFST010000165.1:10829-37845 GCA_022414735.1 Noturus placidus | reverse complement strand
CCCCCCCCCCCAAAGTTCACAAAGGAATAATTCCAGGATTTGTTCATTCTAAACTCCTCCTTTCAGAGAGCCTACTCCGTTTTGATTGGTCAGATGTCCCAGTCTGTTGTGATTGGTCTACCGCTTAGGCCTTGTTTACACTAGTGCATTTTCATTTTAAAATGAAAACGATCTTCAATCACATTGGCGTTTCCTCTGTGTTTCAGAGCTCGGTCCACATTACACAATAAAAAACACATGTTACATGACTATTCAGGCACACTGGCCATGCTCATAGAAGTGCAAACAGGAAGTTCCATGTAGGGCTTACGCCACTTGAAATGAGATTGGTTGCCGATTGCTCTAATCATAGCTTGCCTCTTGCGCATGTGGGCAGCTGCAGTATTATACAATACAGAATTTAACGGCACAATGATTGCTAAGAATGATGACAAAGCCAGCAAAGCTTGCGTTTCAAGGTAGTGTAATGGTGATATGGTAGGGACTTTGAGAATCAGGGAAGGATACGCAATAATCCAGAAGACCCAATCAGTAGGCAAATGTGGGCAGCCATGTCTACGTTTTCAAAAGTCTTCATTTTGGTCTGTTTACACTGACACACGAGCCCAGAGTTTTCAAACTAAAATGGGTCGAAAATGCAGGAGTAGTGAAGACTAGCAAGCGTAACCGTAGCAAAAGTTATGCATTTTAAAACAAAAACGCACTAGTGTAAACAGGACCGTATGGTGCGTGTCAGAAAGGAAATGCCCACTACCATAACCAAGTTTACCATATACATAATAATGTTGGTTTTACCTTAACAATTTGAGCCAGAGTCCGATAGTGATACATCGGAAGATCAACCCGAACCACCATCTTAAGCACGATGAGAACAGGACGTTTCTCAGTGGAAAGTTTACATGTAGTTTGATAATAACATGAGTTAGCCATTTAACAGAGGCTAACAGCTAACAGGCTATCAGCTGTGCACTGGCTGTACTTGTATACAAAACAAAACTACACATCTGGAACACTCGGTAGACAATATATACATAAATAATTAATCATACTTACAGGCTGTGATCCAGAGGGGGAAGGTGGTCCAAATTAAACTGGGTATGGCCCCATCTTTAATGAATAATCATTTCACAAATCCTGTATTGACTTCAGCTAGATTTGAGAAGCAGTTGTCAGTGAAATTACTTGAACACAAACTTTACTTGAACAGAAAACTGCTGTGGTATTATTTTAAAATGAATTCTAAGCCCTGACACTTTACAGCCTCATCTGTTGGAAATCCATGTAAAGTTATATTGCTTTTGCAGACTAGAAAACAACATATTCTAGACATAAAGCTAACTCTTTCAGGATGCAACCTCAACTGTAGTGTTTGAGGGCGGGTCAAAGTACACTTGGTTTGCGATCAGCCAATGAAGACCAGATGTGGGATTTTTGTTAAAAATTATGTACAGGAACTAAGTCTGGAATTACTAACAACTCATATAGAATTGTTTTTTTTTCTTTTCTTTTGGGAGTCAATAACTGCATTTGTTGTACACTTGTGACTTTTGAAACTTTTCAGACTTTTTAACATTCACAGCTATTTAACACTACATGAAAGATAATATCTGAAATAGCAAAAAAAAAAAGGTGCACTATAAAATTGTACTTTTAGTGTTTGCAAGTAATTGTTAAAATCCCCAACATATGTACAATGAATGGATGAATGAATGAATGAATGAATGAATGAATGAATGAATGAGTGAATTAAATTTACAAACTTACATTTACATTTATTCATTTAGCAGATGCTTTTATCCAAAGCGACTTACAAATGAGAAAATACACAAAGAACGAAAAAACGATATATCAAGCAGAGAACAATACAAGTAGTGCTACCTTACAAGATCCATTAATTAAGTTCCAGAAGAAGCAAATTGAACAGAGTAGAGGTGTAATTGCAAATTAATTTTTATTTATTTATTATTTTTTAATGGGTTGGTTAGGCGTTCTCGGAAGAGGTGGGACTGTAGCTGTTTTTTGAAGATGTTGAGAGATTCTGCAGTCCGGATTTAGGTTGGAAGTTCATTCCACCATTGAGGAACAGTTAGTTTGAATGTTCTTGAAAGTGACCTTGAGCAATGCTGAGGAGGTACTACTAAGTGTCAGTCGCTAATCGATCGCAAATAGCATGAGGGAATGTAAGCCTTCAGGGGCGAGTTGAGGTAGGAGGGTGCTGTTCCAGACAAGGTCTTGAAGGTGAGCATCAAGGCCTTGAATTTGATGTGGGTGGCTACAGGAAGCCAATTGAGGGAGATGAACAGGGGTATGACATGGGTTCTCAACTTGAACATATGAAGGAGTAAAAAAGAGAAATTAATCAATTTATAAAGAAAAGATCATTTCTATTCAGTCAGAGACAGATGTGTTCTCAAACAATTATGCTGCTGATCAAATCACAGCTGATAAGATGGTCAACTAGTGTAACCTGAATTTTATTTGAGGTTGTTTGAGGTTGTCTTCTTGAGAGAAAGTTTCCTCCTACTCCATCTCATTATCTAACTTTCTTCAACTCTCCTTTTGCTTATTCTGCTTCCACCAACATTCTCAGTTAGTAGCCTTCAGTAATGTGTACTAGAGTTCGGGTACTCAATCCTTGACATAGACTTGAGTCTGCACTTGAACTATGAACGAACTCAGACTTGTCACACACTCGGGTAAATTTGTACTCAATCTTGATCATATCTACGTCATGCATAACATGTGTCATATCACAGCAAAACACTGACTACATTTCCCATCCTGCACTGCGGCCTCTCCAGAGTGCGAACCTGAGATCCACAAGGTGGTGGATCCATGAAATAGTCTCATCTCCAGAGCTCCACCCTGAGACCCATGATGTAGTCTCAGCTCCAGATCCTTAGTCATAGGTCAACATGGTGACCTTCTCCCCAGAGCCCCAGCACGAGACCCATCTTGTAGTCTCATCTCCAGAGCTCCAGCATAAAGTCAAGATCCTGTCTGAGGTTGAAGAGACGACCTCTCAAGCCAAGTTCCTGTCCAAGGTCAAAGAGACGACCTCTCAAGCAAAGTTCCTGTCTGAGGTCAAAGAAATGACCTCTCAAGCCAAGTTCCTGTCCAAGGTCGTAGAGACAGCCTCTAAAGCCATGTTCCTGTTCGAGGTCGAAGAGATGGCCTCTCACACTTGAAACCAACATCAAGTCCAGCCAGGTTCTGCTCATGCCTGAAGCCAATGTCACAACCAACCAGGTTCTGCTCACGCCTGAAACCAACGTCATGACCAACCAGGTTCTGCTCATGCCTGAAGCTGACATCACAAGCAACCAGGTTCTCCTCATGCCTTAAACCGACATCACGACCAACCAGGTTATGCTCATCTCTGAAGCCGACATTACGATAAACCAGGTTCCGCTCATGCCTGAAGCCGACTTCATGACCAACCAGGTTCTGCTCATGGCTGAAACCAACATCACCACCAACCAAGATTTCAACCAAGATACAGCCCGAGTCTGCTGACACGGACAACCAAGTTCTGATCATGCCTGAATCTGCTGACATGGACAACCAAGTTCTGATGATGCCTGAGTCAGCTGAAATGGACAACCAATTTCTGATGACGCCTAAGTCTGCTGACATGTACAACTAGGTTCTAATCATGCTCGAGTATGCTGACACAGAAAACCAAGTTCTGCTCATGCTCGAGATTTATGACACAGACAACCAAGTTCTGATCACATTCAAGTCTGCTGACACGAACAATCAAGTTCTGATCATGCCTGAGTCTGCTGACATGAACAACCAATTTCTGATCATGCTGGAGTCTGCTGACACAGACAACCAAGTTCTGATCACGCTTGAGATTGATGACACAGACAACCAAGTTCTGTTCATGCCTGAGACTGCTGACATGGACAACCAGGTTCTGATCATGCCCGAGTCTGCTGACATGGACAACCAAATTCTGATCACGCCCGAGTCTGCTGACTCGGACCACCAAGTTCTGGTTCCACCTGAGTCTGGTGACACATCCAACCAAGTTCAGCATGCTGAGTCGGTGAAGAATGACACTCAGCATGGCTGAGGACATCACTCCGCCTCCCTGCTCCGTTGAGGATGTCGCTCTGCCTCCTTGCTCTGCTGGGAACATCGCTCCACACCAAGTCAAGCTCCCATCTAAAGCTGACGACACAACTTCCCAAGCCTGGGTCTCGCCTAATGACCCTGGCAAACCAGCCCCAGCCCCATGTCTGCTCCTCGGCTCCTTGAAGAAACTGCTAATTGACTGTGTTTGACGATGCTATTGTCTCATGATTTGGATTTGTCTGCCTGCCTCTTTTTTATTAAAAGTTCTTATCTGCACTTGCATCTGTCCTAACCACCAATAGGTCCAAGACATAACAACATGAAAGAAAGTTAAAAAAAAATGTAAAATTAAGATAACAAGAAATGAATGTCTCCCTGCCTGACCAGGGTGCTTTCTGTATGCACATGCTTGAAGCATGCGCACAGAAAAGCACCTCATAATGCAAGTATCAAACTGAGTTCCCTTTTAAAGGGATCTCAACGTTGTGTGAGGTCACGCTGTGGGAAGTGCCCTCAGACCTGAAGTCTGTGTATCTGAAGTCTGTGTGTAATCACTCCTATTTTTAGGCCTGCCATAGTCAGGTGGTATGGCATTTCATGTGTCAAGTGATTATAAAACATTGCCTGTAAACCACATCATCATATATCTTTACTTTTCTGTCCCTAACCTGTTTGCAAGTATGAGTCAGAGAGAGTTCAGGAAGTGTGTTACTCATTGCTCAGGTTTTATTACAGGGGACAGTAGGACACATTTTCTGTGTGAAGTGTCTGGGAACACTTCACAATTAGGCAGCTCCGCTCTCGGCTCGCTCTCTGCTCAGCCGAAGGGAGTTGGGTTTCAGAGCCTTAGAGGCTGTGGATCCTGTATGGATCTGGAGGAGGAACTGGAGACAAGCTCTCTTGCTCTGTCATCCGGAAACTTTTTTTCCCCTCTTTCCAGTATGGAGATTGAACCCACCCTCTCTGACTCTGTGGAGCCAGAGTGGGGAGCCAGTGCACCAAAATGGAGGGCAGCTCTCAATCACATAAAGAGCTGCTTGAAGTGATCACTTATGTAGAAAAACAATTAAATAAATAAATAGGAAGTGGCTTGAATCTGGCTGGATGAACACTTTCTCCCCAGTGAAAATAAATCTCCCTCATACCACAGAAAGCACTTTTCAGAAGTGCATGATGAAATACCACGCTTCTGGGGAAAACCATACAACCAGCATTATTTATGAACAGGGAATGAACAGTATGGATATTTGGCTATACCAAGAGTAGGGGAGGCACTTGTGAGCGACCTCTCTCCATTGATGGCAGGGAATTTGGTTTGTTGGCAAAGCCTATGTGGCAGGGTGTCCCGCTTGTGGCTCACTGCATACAATGGCAGTGTTGCAGAAGGTGAGTGTGGTGACCCACTAGGGGGACCAGATGGCCACAGTCACAGCCTGCTAGTAGGCCTGATATAAGAATGATCATTAATGCCAAGCAGGCAAAGAATTAGTAGTCCTGATGGGCATGAGGGGACATGAGGTTGTTAGAGCAGTTATCCCCCAGTATTACTGTAGACCCCCCTAGCCAATGTTGTCCCAAGTTTTCAGTCTTCACAGGTCAACGAGCTGTCAAAGGGCAATGAAAATCTGATGCTTTCCCACCAACAGAATTTGGAAAAGTCAGCATCACTAAGGGACAATCTGGCAGCATGGAAACTACTGCCAAATGTGTCTCCATGGGTTCTGTTCACCATAGAAAAAAGGTTATCAGGTCAAGTTCAGACCTCGACCCCTCAACTGACAATATGGTTAATTATAAAAGGGATCCAGGGAGTTAGTGATTCAACATTGAAATGTTGCTCTCTCCCACATGAGGAGCTTGGAGCTCAGGTTGAACCCCAAGTAAAGCATGGTTTCTCCAGAGAACGACTTTCTAGAGGTTATATGGGAGTCAACTATGATGAGGGAGTATCTATCCCCAACACGCATAGTGTTAATCCTATCAACATTGAGCAAGATAAAGTTAGGTTTGGGCATCCCCTCCAGTCTCTACGAGAGACTGTTGGGGTTTATGGTAGCAGCAGCCAATGTCATAGCATTGGGCCTATTGCACAGGAGACCATTTCAGTGTTGGCTGAAAAGTCTGAGTAATCAGTGTCACACAGCAATGCTTATGTACTCTGAAAATTTGGAGGTGTCCCCAGTTTCTAGTATTGTGCCACACTCTAGGGGTGCCTCCTTAAGATGTTAATGACAGATGCCTTCCTCACAGGCTGGGGTGCAGTCTTAGACAGCTGTCTACACAGTCTCTGGAGTGGCCCTCATCTAGAGTGGCATATAAATTGCCTAGAAAGGAGGGCCATATTCCTAGAACTGATTTTTTTTCTTCCTCAGTTAATAGGTCATCATGTGTTAGTTGTGACAGACAATACAGTGATGGTCTCGTATGTCAACCAGCAGGGAGGGTTATGTTCACATCCCTGTTCAGGCAGGTGCAACTAATTCTTCTCTGGGCGGAGGGAAAGTTTTTGTCCGTGAGTGCAACGTAAATTCTGGGCAACTGGAATGTGGGGGCAGACATTCTGTCGAGGCAAGGGCTGAAGCCCACAGATTGGAGGCTCCATCCACAAGTGGTGGAGTCTGTATGGTGGAGGTTCAGCCATGCAGAAGTGGATGTGTTCACATCCAAGGAGACAATCCATTTCCCTCTGTGGTCCTTCCTCCCGCACCACTGGGGCTGGACATCCTGGTTCACACATGTCACGTCTGTATGCCTTTCTCTAATGGCTCTTCTTCCACAAGTTCTAGCGTGAGTTTGCCAAGACCGTGTACGACTGCTGGCCAGTCAAATATGGTTTCTGGAGATAATATCCCTGCTAGACAGTACTCTTTGTGAGATTCCCGTTTGCAGGGATCCACTTTCTCAAGCCAGAAGGTTGATTTATCACCCTCAGCCACAACTATGAAAAGACCTACCTAAGAAAACGTATCATTATCATGAAATAAGATGGCAGTCATATTGCCCATTCACATTAGTAGTCTTGAATTTCACATAATTTCACTTGTTATCATTTATAGACAAATTAAAAGCAATGATAAAGTTTGAAGCTTGTGGTTATGATATGTTGCTAAATGTAACTCTACTCTGTACTCTCTCTAACGGTGGGGGAGAGACATCAAATAACTGAAATGTCAACTTGAACTGGAGGACACAATATAGTGTGAAACAATAACAAAACAAGTTATGTCTTTTCATACACTTGTAATATAATAAAGGCTCCACATATACCTCTATATCCCTTTTTTAAAACCATTTTTGATAGGAAACTAGTTGATGTGCTGATGATATGAAATAAAAATATTAAATGCAATGGCAAGATGAAATAGTGAATTTTTTTTTTTTACATTTATGTTGTTATTGGTTTGTGAAGGTTAAAATATTAATTTAACAGCTCAAGCTCAAGCTGTTGACTTTACAATTGCAATTTCAATTGTTTTTTTTTTTTTTTTTCAATTTAATTGGGGTGGCTGTGGCTCAAGTGATAGAGCGGGTTGTCCACTATTCGTAGGGATGGTTCGATCCCCAGCCCACATGACTCCACATGCCAAAGAGTCCTTGGGCAAGACACTGAGCCCCAAGTTGCTCCCGATGGCAAGCTAGTGCCTTGCATGACAGCTCTGCTACCATTGGTGTGTGAGTGTGCGTGTGTCAATGAGAGCCAGTGTAAAGCGCTTTGGATAAAAGTGCTATATAAGTGCAGACCAATACCAATTACATTCTGGTCATAAAAGACTCGGACTTGAGTCCAACTTGGCCTCTTCTGGAATCGGACTTGGACTTGATTGGTTAAGGACTTGGTCTCAACTCAGACTCGAGAAAAGTGGACTCGGACCCAACACTAGTGTGTACATCATGTGTGCATTGATGTCCAGTTGTCCTGTTTAAAGGCTAATTGGTTGAAAATTGTAGCCATTACCTACATTAAAAAATATATATGTGGCTTTTCTCCATAAGTCAAGATATTCAGGGTTGTCTCTTCCACTTTGCATGATATTGTCTATAGAAATAAACAGTTTGGCTCATTTGTCTCTTTATGTAGAGATTGGGCTGGACAAATAAACGCTTTTGAGAGTTTGCCTTTGTGTGCAATTTTCTTTCTTTAATTTTCAAATGTTTTATGTTGTTTTTTTCTTTTCCCCAGGAAAACTCAGAGATTTATCACTAAATCTGAGGTTAGGCACTTTATGAAGTGCTTTACTAAAGTATGTAAGGAGATTTGTTTCCCCATGGCTTTTATTGTTATTGAGAAATGTACACCAGTGTGTACCAATAATGTGTAAGCATTTGTGAAAAACTGTAATAAGTGCATTTTAGTGACTTTTACATAAAAATATTGGATTAACTCTAATAATAAGAAATATATAAACCTTAAAAACACAAGTACTCCTGCAACACAATTAAGTCAATATAAGTACATGTTGTATGTCCAAGAGAAAGATGATTAAATTGTGGATGTATTTTTTGATTAAACAATCCCAACATCACAATTAGATACTACCTCTATGGCAACAAAATATTAACTAATAATTTTTTTATATGCTGAATATGATATAAACTAATATGGACAAATATACTGAATCACATTATTTTTTATGTTTATAGTTACCTTTAATGTTTTCTGCAGAAATGTATAAACAGGTGTTCCCTCACATGCCTGTTTCCTTTTTTCTAGCTTGTCATGTTACTGAGAAATCACAAAAGGGCACTCTGATCTGAAGTCTTTCCCAGGTTGAAAACTTAAAATTACTACTTTACCTCTGAATGTTACAAATGCACTGACACTGGAGACTCCTTTCATAAATGCGAAACAAACATCTCCTTACAGAATGTATCACCATATCAACAACTAGATATTATTATTTATTTATTTTTTTTACGTACATATAGAATGCTTAAAACTGCTTGGGCCCCTTCAATTGATGCTTACTACTATTATTTGTTAAAATTAAGTTATTATGTTATGCTTAGCTTTTTTTTTTTTCTTTTTTTTCTTTTTTTTTTGGTGGACAGGTCTATTTTTGATTCTGTTTGTGTATTTGTGTTGCTCCTAGCAACCAGGTTACTTCTGCATGTCTCCTACTAATATATGGGTGCACACAGACAACTTTATTTAACATGTTGTCTTAGTTTATTGAATGAGATCAGTTCTGTAAATAGACATTGTTAACTCTAGCATTAGGAAAAGGTCAGAATATTCCAAATTTTATTACTTATTCACTTTAATATTTCCTTATTATAGTATGTTGGATGTTATATAGATGTCTAGTGACAGAGGGATTAATATTTGTTTAAGACCCAATAGGCTAAGAAAAGTATCTTCTTTCATTTTGTAAATATTAGAATATGATAAAATCCCATCTCTAAAGCCAGTGGGCAGGACAGTGGTGAAGCACAGGGAAATATTTCTGAGAGAAGTCATTGTCGTATTATCACCTCATAAGTACCAGAGCCAAAAGTTGAGAGAGACAGTTAAATCCCAATGCTGAACAGCTCAATAGTATTGCAGGCATGTCTGACACAGCATGGAGCACAGCACATTCAAATAAAACACAGATGGCCATCTAGGCAGAAGATTAATTCTCTAGTTGCTGAAAATTATGGGGAGTTTTGCACTAGCCACTGTCTAGATCCTTCCTAATATATCTTCACCATACAGAGAGAAAATATTACAGTAAAAGCCACTGACAAAGAGACAAGAATCTCTCTCTCTCTCTCTCTCTCTCTCTCTGTCTCTCTGGAATGCATATTTTCTATCAACCAGGCATATGCAACATGACAAATTGTTGCTGTTTACATACTTGATGCTAATAGAACACAGAATCATTAGGTTGTTTTACTAGTTTATGAAACATTTTGATGGTTGTGTGCTAAAAAGAGCCATTTCTAATTAGTATGCAAACATCTCAAATATTTCAAGCTGGTTTAGTCATCTACATTCAAGGGGAACTGGTGGTTATTGCATATATATGGTATCACTAGGTCTGCAAAACAAATCCATCCATGGATTAGTGTGTGTGAGGCCGCAGAGGAGGGGAAGGCGGAGATGACATGAAATGCTATGTTTTAATTGGAGAAGATGAATGTCATCATCTTGTCTGTCCGACTCAACTTTCAAAGTATCTGGTTAATGTGGTTAGTTTCCATGGCAAGTTGGAACATGGGAGGGAGCCATTTATTATCTTCATCAGTGAAACTCACTGCCTTTCTGAATGCATGCAAGTAGTGCTTACTTACTGCTCAGTAGCTAACATCATACTGCCAGTGGTAGATATTATTAATTCTAAATTAAATCAAATTTATTAATAGATTTGACGATGGATTACAGTTTATTACAATATTATGTTATAACCACAGTATTCTGCCTATAATTCAATCAACATTCACACCCCAACTTAGTTTTGAATGGTTTGGGTTAGAACTGGAGGTGGGGTTACAAATCTTAGAGTTTCTTACCACTTCATTTGTATGAAATCCACTGAAGTTTGTTTTTCCTAAAAATTTGGCTTACACATCATTCCATTCATTCATCCTCAGTAATTACTTTATCCTGGTCAGGGTCACTGTAAAGCCAAAACCTATTCTGAGAAAACTGGGCAGGAATTCAACCTGGATAGTGGAATGAACTGTGTTGCTATAAATACTACTATGATTTAGTTTCCTAAGTATATTGTGTATACTGTGAAGTATATTATTGACATATGAACCTTTCATTGCATAACAAACATGATGAGCATGTCAGTGACTGCATTGTGTTTTATGTGTAAGATGCAGTAAATTTTCTGTGCCATATTTATCTATGCACAATTCTTATTCTTCTTTTTTCCTTTTTAACATAAGGTGCAATAGATGTATATAATATCCACTTCAGTTCATAGCAAATGTGTGTTATATTACCAGTGTTGTGTATGTTCTAGTTATGTGATTGTATTATGTAATGTCTATAAGCACAACAAGAGCTCTACAATCATGTCAAATTCCTTAGATATTCTAGTGAATTTGGCCAATAAATTATGATTCAGATTCTGTGTATGGAAAATGGTGATGCTTGTGTTATGCTGCTATGTATAAAAATGTTGACAAAATACACAGGACATAATAATTGTGTCGCAAAACATAAATATAAAGGGTCACCATTTCACAGTGCCATATTTGTGGAAATGGGTGTATGGTGGCTTAGTCGTTAGCACATTTGCCTCATACCTCCAGGGTTGGGGGTTTAGATTCCCGCCACGGCCCTGTGTGTGCAGAGTTTGCATGGTCTCCCCGTGCTGTGGGGGTTTCCTCCGGGAACTTTGGTTCCTTCCCTCAGTCCAAAGACATGCATGGTATGCATGTCCAAATTTTCTGTAGTGTGTGAATGTGTATGTGATTGTTCCCTTGGACAGATTATCACCCTGTCCAGAGTGTACCCCGCCTTGTGCCCCATGCTCCCTGGGATAGGTGCCAGGTTCCCGGCGATGTAGTAGAATAAGTGGTATAGAAAATGGATGGATATTTGCATACAGATTCACTCTAATATTACAAATGCATAAGAATTTATTTGTATAAAATTTAATTAGCAATTTATTTTTGCATTAATCTAATATGTAAACCAGTTTGGCAAGCATTGTAAATTCAGTCAGTATTTTGGTCTTCCATCAATTTTTTTCAGTGATAGCTTGCAGAGTGCAGGCCTGTGAAACAGAGAGAGGTTTAATCCAGGAAGTCAGACAAGTGTACAAACCATTTAATGTGGAAATGGCTTGTCATAAGCATAAGATGAGCTCTTGTCTCTAAAGAAACAGTTAAACTTTTACCATACACACAGGAGACAATGACAAATGATTCAAACACGACAGCGACCACTAAATGCCGAAGTCCACTTCAGATGTTGTAAAGGCATAGCTCTTCTCATTGTTTTTCTTAACAGTTGAGTTTTGTTTCATCACCATTAGTATCTGTTTATGCTTGCAGCTCCCAAATGGCCTTTAACACCAAAACGTTCTCCCTCACTTAGTGATTGTACATTACATTTGCTGATTGCTGCATATTAATCTCTTTATTCATAAAAGCACCAGGAAGTAGAATGAAAGATAGTTGGCTAAAATAAGGGGATTTCCCTTTCACTGGGTTTTTTAGAGCTTGAAAGAGTAATTTTTTTCTAAATAAAATAAAATAAAATCATATGCAGGGTTTCTTCAACTGTTGTCATTTTCTTGGATGTTCTTCTACCACGGGTCATGTCCAAGCTTCAAATTTAAGATATTTTCAAATGTATAATGCAATTTGTGCTGTAATGCCTTAAGGAAAACAGGCCCTGACTAAAATGTGAAGAATTGAATTCGATGGGTCATATATAGTATTTTAAAAAGTATATTTCGTGGCACATGCATAATTTCCATCTTAGCCATGTATCCTCCGAAATAAAGCGGAAATAATGTTCTTTTCTTTGCTTTTTAACCAAATAAAAAGCTAACTGTATATTCTGTTATAATGCTAGTTTGTTAGCTTCCTAGTTACCTAGAAATGAACATGTTTCAAATACACCAAGATAATTTCAAAAAATATTTGCATATTATTGCATGTTATTGCAGACTATATTCTATATATAACTTTTAAAACAAGCTAACTTTGTGAAATACATACAGGTATACATTTTGTTTAGTTTTCCTAAGGACTGACTATTTTTCTTTCTGTTGTACTTTAGTTAAAATACTTTACATTATGCTCTACTTGTTAAACTGCATTTTTTTCCTGCACACCTGAGCTTGACATGGAGAAGAGAATGACAAATGCACCCAAGACACAAAACAACATTACACCATGAGTAGTATGCCTCTTGCATGAGTAGAACTTATTAAACAAAGATTTGTGAAGATTCAACCAAAATTGTATACAGTAAATTCCAATGAATGTTAAGAAATATCTGTTTTGTAATAAACACTCAAAGCCCATATCTATGTAGCTCTGAGTTCAATAATAGACAGGAAATTGTTGAAATTGTCTGTTAGTTTCAGCATTTACAAATTAGAACAACAAACCATTTGATTTGTTATTTCTGTGCCTCTGGCTGTGCAGTTCTTTTAGTGATACCATGGTATTACTACAGCTCTTGTCTTGTCGTCCCTTGTCACCAACAGAATGGCACTCAAGCTACTGCAACAAGTATCAAAGATTATGTCTAAAGAAATCTACAGTACACAGCAAACCTTCTTGTCCTTCCTTCTGGCACTGAGAGGAACATGCACATCAATTAATACTTACTACAAGATGGCAACCTTAATAAACACTAAATAAAGCTAACTGACTAAACATCTGCCCAATCTGACAGATTAAAAAGGTTGTAGATTAACCAAACAAATATATAGACCTTTATGATAGCTTACAAGACAATGATCAAACATTTAGCATTGAGATACACAACACTGGTAGTTAAATGAATAAATTAAGTTTGGCATTGCATAAGTAAAATGGTATTTACATTTATAACTATAGCCTATGTAGTATGACTGTTGAAGGACACTACTCTGACTGTGAGGTACCTCATGTAAAGTAAGACATTTGAAACGTTAAGTGCCTCTGTGAAAGTTAGGGTTAGGATAAAGTGCACATCACAAACAGCCTGTCAAAAACACTCCAAAAAGTCAATCTGTAAGCGGCAAGACCATGAGCCTTTGTCGCCCCATAATGAAGAACCATTTGACCTAAAAACGTGCACAATTAATAAAGTGGTATAATAATAATAATAATAATAATAATAATAATAATAATAATAATAATAATAATAATAATAATAATAATAATAATAATAATAATAATAATAATTCGCAAAATTATTTTCTTTAATCAATTTGTTTTATTATTTTATTTATTTTCTACTTTGATTTTTGGATTCGTTAGCAATATTAATTTTTGTATTTGTTTTTATTAGGCTATATTTTATTTAAAAAAAAAAAAAAAAAAAGTACCGCGACTTTGATTTTTTGATCCATATTTCTGATTGCTGAATAAGCTGAACAATGATAAAAACAAAAAATATAATCACTGGCAACTAAAAAGAATGCTTTCAGAAACGGTGAAACGATATAATTAAAGGGTCGTGATGCGCGTTAATTCCAGTGTTGAACCTTCATTTCCATGGCAATTATAAATGAAATGGAAAACAAATACTACTACTACTACTACTACTACTACTACTACTACTACTACTACTACTACTACTACGAATAATAATAATAATAATAATAATAATAATAATAATAATAATAATAATAATAATAATAATAATAATAACTAGTTGCCTGGTATTAGTTTAGACTACTGAGCTAAAAATAATATATGTAATTTATTAATAAATTGAATATTCTTGCAATGTAATTTACATAGAAAAGAGAAAAACAGACCAAATGTTTCAGCCACAGTGCTGGTAGAGCAGTCACTGTCCCTAACTGTTTTTGGTTAGATTGTGGTTATATTATTCGAAATGTGTTTGGAAGGTTGTGAATAATTTCAGATGGTTTACCTGGGCCTACGGGTGGGATTGCAGACAACGAGAACCGAGAAACGTCTTTCCGCACGCAATCATTCCTCAAAGTACTGACTGACAAATTTTATTCCCTCCGGTGCTCACTGCCAACCTCCTGCCGTACCAGACGCCCGAATGTCAACTAAAGTGTATTGTGCTTTCAACATTACTGTCATTATTTAGCTTTATTGTAAAATCTACCAAACAGTCTACCAACAATGCCTTAACGGTAGCTATATGTAAAGTGTGTGCATGTTTGTGTATAAATATGCAACTGTAACCATACTTTGTTGTAATTGCTGATCCAGTATTAACATAACATAGCTTTAAAAATTTTAATATTAATGCAACCTACAGCTATTTCTGAAGCAGGATAATGATGGCATAGATGCACGAATACCGTACTCTGTCTGGGAAGGATAAATGTAAAATAACTTTTATAATGTAACTTTTAAAGCAGTTTAAAAATCTATTAAAATAATCAAGTTTTTAAAAGTCACCAAGCAGTATGCAGAGAATGTAAGCAAGCTGCCAGAAATGAAAAGGTTCATTCCGGCTCAATAGACAACAGTGATCTTCCACATTAGGCCTACTCGGAAATAAAAAGCACAGGGACTAATACGTTACGTCAGCATAACCATAAAGCTCCTTTTCTACATAGCATGTGACAGCCAACAGCATTACCAATCCCAATCAAATTTAACGGGAAATTAAGATTTCTCATACAGCAGTCCAGTTGGAATAATCGGCTCGTGTACGCTCGTTCTGCAGACATTATAACCAAGTGTCATGGCAACAATAATTGAAAGGAAATTTCGGAGTTCGTACAAGAAGTTCGGTGCGTCCACTTGATTTACTTTACAAACTAAAAAATAGTAAATATATACAAAAAAAAAAAAAAAATTAATAATAATAATAATAATAATAATAATAATAATAATAATAATAATAACGAGCAAAATAATCAAGGACCTTTGAAAATCAGGGCAAAACTAAATGCCAGATAAAACTGGAAAACTGTCTTGAACTGCTTAATAGAGCTGGAATAGGCCTGAACAGGATCCATATTAAATCGCGATTAACATCATAATTCAACAAAATAAATAGTATAAACAATATATTTATACAAAATAAAAAAAGACTATTAAAAATTTAGAAGGAGTAATGTGCGTTTTAGACACATTTAGTGTACCCGAGCTGTTCTTTTAGGCTTGCACACTGTTTTATTATCTCATATCAGAATAATTCTTCGAAATATCATCATTTCGCCTAAGCCATTTTCATTTTTACAATTTATAAACAGATCAGAAATCTGTTCCCCAAAAACTTCAAATCTGTCCAAATAAATAAATAGATAACTAGATAAATAAATAAATAAATAAATAAATAAATAAATAAATAAATTGTAGCTGGTTTGATCCCAAACCTTTGCACACTTATGAGAATCAAGGAAGTCAATAAACTTGATATTCAATATTTTACTTAGTGGCATTATTCCAGAATAAACCAAGATAGCATCACATAAGGCGCCAAACTCTGCTAGGCGCCATTAAGCATGCAGTTCAGAGGCAAGCAAAGTAGTATTTATCACCCATGCATACTGCATTGAACTGTTTTAGGGGGGAAACAACCCTGAGTATTAACAGCACTTTTGCACCTAATTGTGGTCGTTGTACGATATTCTGGGATACCACCAACCCAGGTGCAGATGGACTCGATAATACACACGACACATCCAAATACCAACCAACACCAGAGCTGGAATTTGCAAAAATGAGCCTAAAACTAATTAGTAGCCCATATGACTCAAAGTGTACACAATACGTACATAGTTTGTAGCAATGTATTGTACAATGCCTTTATTCAGCGTATTTACACAAGAACTTATAAAAATATATAACTAAAGAATTTATAATATTTACATTAACAATTACTCAGTTCACATATTTGTCTGTAATTAAGGTACTGCAATTTATTTCCCAAGTAAAAGAGGACATTTACCAAATAACGTTACCCAATTGTCAAGATATTCTGGACAATGGCAAGAATTCGTTTTGCATTTCGCACTGCAGTCGTTTCTATCTATATATAAATAGCGCAAACATACAAGCATTTTTAGGGACAAAAGACAAATCAACCTACTAACATTCAACGCAGCACAAAGCACAGTTGCAATAAAAGTATAACATTACATTCATTTTGTTTCAGAAAATAAGAATGTATGGCAGATTGCTCTTCGCATCGTATGGGGGGGGGGGGGTTGGTCGGGGGTTAGCGTTTGAACTTACTGTTCGTGATATGGGCAATTGTATTGCTAAAATTTACGCTGCACGCGCCACACAAAATATCCAGGGTTATGATGATGACGTGGGAAGGCCGAGTCCGTGTATGCTGAGCACCTCGTGCTGTTGCTTACTTAGGGGACTCGGGGGTTTTCTGTCTCCTGTGAAGTACAAACAGGAGGAATATTTAGAGAGCAAACAGGCTGCAATTATTGTTCTAGCACTGCACAACTAGACGTCATTAAACCTAGTGAAAGCTTCTAACGACCACAATAACACTATTTTCAGAGCTGCGTGTTCTTCGTAATTAACTGGATTTAATGGCTCGATGAACTGGATTTAAACAAAAAGTATGGGTATATCAATAAAAATATAATAAAAAATGAAATTAAAAATAACAACTCTAGACAATTATGTAAACCATTTCAATTAGTCAACTTGAATAAATAGAAATAAAAACTTTCTGAAAACAGTCGATGTTTCTGTAAACAGGGTACAACTCTAAAATCAGCAAGAATTAATTTTAAGGAGAGAGAAAGATAATGTTTATAAACTGTTATATTTTCATGATGTCACTTCTCGTTAGCTCACATGACGTAAGATACACCGCAAACTCCAGCTGAGAACATAACACTGCAAACTGACCTCACATGAACTTTTTTTCCCTATTCCACACCAAACCGCTTGCAAATTTTTCTCAAGCTGCGGGAGTCTACTAGTAATTTTCAGTGTTCGAATAAAGCATAAAACTTGTAAATATCTCAGCACAAATAATTTACATTAAGAATTATATGACCAATACAATAGCCAATGCAATTCTGTATCTTAAAAAGCAAGTAAAATATGTGAAATATGTCATTGTTTGATTGCATTAATTAAACAAAAACAAATTGACGATGTGAACACAAAAGTATTAAAGTTGACATTGTCATTTC
This sequence comes from Noturus placidus, assembly GCA_022414735.1. Lineage (NCBI taxonomy): Eukaryota > Metazoa > Chordata > Actinopteri > Siluriformes > Ictaluridae > Noturus > Noturus placidus. The sequence goes on along the minus strand of JAFFST010000165.1, from coordinate 20,002 downwards.
ACCATATAGACAAATATCCGGCGTCCTAAACCGGTAAAAAAGAGGGGAAAAAAATAAACAATTAGCTATTATAACTAAATAACTGTTGTTTTTTTTTAAGGGCAGTTGTATAAACAATTAATTTATTGTATAATGCAATTAATTCTGCCTCAATGTGTTGTGTCATCCGCATCTTATGACCACCATTATATACAGTGATTTAAACAAGCTCTATACATTATACAGAACGTGGATTTATTAGCAAAACCATCTCAAATAGCACCATGCTTACCATCTCGGGCTGTGTGTTTGAAGGACATAGCCGAGTGGATGTCCCCTGAATGAATGGTCATAGCGCTCGATCCCTGAGCCTGCCAGTGATGCCCGGGGCTCACATAGCTGCCTGTTGCACCACTATACACACCATACTGATTCGAGGGAGAATAGGCACACGGCGCAACATAACTAGACAGAGTCGATGAAGGCTATGGAAAGAACAAAATAGCATGCACACATCGCACGCACGCACACACACACACACACACACACACACACACACACACACACACACACACACACGTGCACGCACGCAACGTTTAGAGCTTAATGAGCATCATTATGATTGATTATGCAATCAGTCCAAAATAATGAAAAACAGATCAAGTAGGCCCACTACACGAATTATCCATAATGAGTTGCAGTTTGGCCAAATGTACTGACTGCGTGAAAAAACTGTTACCTGAGGGTACTTTATGTCCGTCTCAATGGAGGATTTATCTATTCCGTTGACTCCATGTGTGGAAGGAAAAGCTGCTCGGTTCACACTACCCCAATCCTCCATTTTCGGTGTGTAGCCTTCAGCACCAGCAATAGCTAGGCAAATAACACACATTTCAAATAAAACCCACACTTTAGTCTTGGATGACATTTCGCGTTAGATAAAATTAATAATTGTGATAAATCATAACACACTGGACTATAATATGAAAAATATTAATCTAAAACAATGATATTAAAATTATTATAATTATATAAATTTGATCAATATACAGGTCACATCTGATAGCTAACCTTTGAATGTCCTAAATATGATTTTTGTTTCATATATATATATGCCTATTTTTTTATAATTATAAATGCGAACCGTTCAAGAAAAAGGGAGATACTCTGATGTGTGTGAATTAATTATCCGATTAATTGCCCAGATATTATATAAAGAATGTTTCTTTTATCTAAGGTTGCGATAGACTTTTATGATTGGTTGGAATTAACATTTCTAAAAGTGTAAAATGCTGCAACATGACTCGTACATGCCAGACAGATCCTGCTAATTCGTTCCTGAGAAAACATCTTACTGATTGAGGCCTACACGAACGATTTCGCGAGGCCTAACCGAAAAATATCAAAGTGACACATGCATATGACACATGCATTATAAACAGAAATATCTGTAATATGTTTTGCAGAATTTAAAACTCGTTGAGAAGATAGTAAGCCTCAAAAAGTGTAATAGTTTCGTATACAGTAAGATGGGCTTAGTCTCACCTGCGGGGTCCATGAAAGCACGTATGCCCAGTATGTTGCTGACTGTGTGAGCTGAAGGCCAACCTCGCGGTAGGCTAACATGCCCCCCGGTGACCGGGACACCCGCAGAATTACTCATTTTGGTCCCGGAAGGGGACATCGTATTGGGGTATGTGTACGGATATAAATGATTATAAGAGAGACTCGGCTGTGACGCAGCTTGTTTGCCACTTTCGTACTGGTTGGGCTGGGAGAGGTTGCCAATCTTGTTCCGTAAAATCCGGCTGATTGAGCTGACAGAGGGCACGTTGTATTTGTCACATACTCCATCTGCTAGAAGTCGGTCCCGAATCTCCCATGCAAAAATCCCTGGGTCTCCTTGCTTGTATTCCCGTATGCTCTTCACCACGTTTGGTGTCGTTACCCGCGGCTTGCTGCCTCCGATCGCACCGGGCAATATGGAGCCGGTTTCGTTGTATCTCGCCAGAATCTTGCTCACACAGCCATGGGAAACCCGGAGTTGACGGCTGATGTCACACGGACGGATCCCAAGTTGTGCTAACTCCACTATTCTTAGTCGAATGGCGTTGGGAAGAGGTCGGCCGTTAACAAAAACCCCTCCTAACTGGTTCACCTCCCCATAGGTTTGCTCTGGAGGAGAAAGCACGACACACATTAATATAGCATTTCTGATTGTTCTAAAAAACATGGATTCGCACATCTTCTCAATAATAGCAGACTAAAATATAATGAACATCCAGTGCAACCAGTTTGCTTTCTAAGAAGTAGCCTATATAAGACAAACTGAGAACATAGTCTCATTTAGTAACACCTTACAACAAGACATTCGTTGATTTAAACACTAGCATTCCCAGTCGACGTGCTAACTGTATGTGCTTGCATAGATAAAAGGTTGGGGGGAAACGCGTACTATGGTCGACTGGAACTCAACGCCGAATTTACGGTCATTTCTGGCGTTATTCAGGCATGCAAAACATGTCCCGCTTCTATCATCTCTCTCCCACTGAAGCATGGTGATGTGAACGATGGCTCACCCATTTGCCTGTGGTGTTGGGATGCTTTCCTTGACACAGTTTTCCCTCAATGGCCGAACGCACCGTCTCTGCTGCATGCAGTGTTCAGGCGCTCCAAATCAGACTGGAAATATCCGGAGATCGGTTCTCTTTTCCCCAAAAAGCTAAATTTTTTAATTGTTTTGAACGAACTTTTAAAGCCGTTCTTCGTGCGTTAAAGACGAAATTTGTCTGATCCAGTAGGCAGAAGTTTGCTTGAATTAATTTGACGCATCCTCCACGTCAATGGCTCCGGTTACGCTGTGAGCTATGGGCTGATCTCATTGGTCGGCGCGACTTGTGGTAGGCTGCTCCGCGCGCGAGCCGTCCCGTCTGCGTAATTTAACCTCTTGAACAGACTAATTCCGATTAAAGGGAGAACTTGCGCGCAGAACTCCGTGCGTCCTGTGCTCTAAATAACGCCAAGACTGTTTAATATGGAGAAAAACACACTCAAATGTGTCAGTAAGTCTGTAGTAAAGGGTTGTGTTTTCTGTAACGGCAATGATTATTCACGGTGGAGAACTAAGGAACAAGAAGTTAAAAAAAAAAAAAAAAACGCCAGTATAGTGAGCAATAGGGTACATTGGCACGAATAGGGTAAGCACGTTCATTGTGATTATTAGCTTTTTATATAAGGAAAAAAAAAAACATACACTGGCACAAAATTGACATTAATTGGCATGCACATTTTAGTGAAAGCATTTTGAACCCCATGACATTATAAAATACTTGCAATATCAATGATGAAAGGGCTATTCAAACATAGGCACCCATAGACTATAAATACTTGTGGGTTTTTAAAAATAATTTTGGATGGAGTTTATCCATCCATCCATCTTATATACCGCTTATCCTTCCTTCAGGGTCACGGGGAAACCTGGAGCCTATCCCAGGCAGCATGGGGAACTAGGCGGGGTACGCCCTGGACAGGGTGCCAAGGATGGAGTTTATTTTCCACTTCAAATTTGCATTTTACCTTACTACACGTTTGTTGAGGGAATTGGCGTAGTAATTGCATTCAAGCATATTTTTAGTAGGCCTGTAGCCTGTATGTGTGCCCTGAATTTAGGTCTAATGTAATCAATACCTGTGTCGTTGTAAGTAAGCTATGACATAGAGGCTATAATGGCTTGACTAAATTCCAAGAGGTTGCCTTATCACAGCATGTTCTCAGTATTTCCTGAGGATGTAAAGAAGGTACAGTTTATTAGCTCACAAAATGTCACTTGTAAAAGTTAACAGTCGACCCATTGGTAATAATAAGAGGCCGTGTCACTATCTTACGTGACCAGAGCTCACAAGAGGTCATTTACACATGGAAAGCATAATTTTGAATTGTAGCACAAACTCCGAAGAGGGTGTTCATCCACCGATCTAAAATAAATAAATAAATAAATTAAAATAGATAAATAACTAAAGAAGTATTAAAATACCGCTAGGTAAGGTGGTGATAGGTAAGGCCTTAACAGCCATCCATACACCGGGGACATCCAGTGGCATTTGACCAGAACGGCATGAACGTTGATTGTTGAACGTTGAACATGTCTTTGAATATGCTGTTCCTACAAAACCGAGGATATTTACTCGAAACATGCATAGCAGGACATGCTGAAGTTTCTGAACATGTTAATGGTCATCCGAAAACGACAGTGTGGCTCCACAGAATTCGACGGTCTCAGCAACAGTCTCCCCCATCTGGATAAAAATGGTAATGGCATTCCTGCTCTAAATTCTGGATACACCACGTGAAGGCATAAGGATTTGATCCGAGCACCAACACGCTAAGGAATGATGAAAAAATAAATCCTAAAACGGGTTTGAAGGTGGACTGCAGCAGGCTCAGGTATGAATGTACATATCTTCCAAAATAGTAACTTTCATTAGGCGTAAGGACTACATTATAACGTAAACTACTGCCGTGCAGCCTATTGCTCGTTCTTATACGGTTTTTTGAGGTGTTCCGTAGCTGTAACCGCGATGAAATAGACTATAAAACGCGTCTATAGCCTACTGTTCATGAATTTTTAGTTATCTGGAAATGTGAGACATATAAAGACCTTTTGAGGTGCTTTTCATGCAATGTGAAGGGGGGAGACGGGACGTTTCTTGAAACGAGGGACATATTGTGCTTACTAAACTTCATGTTTTTCCATACAAATTTTAATAAACAACTTCATTATGAATTATTCAGCAATGTTCATTATTTTCCTTAAGTCATAACAGCTGCAACAATTTACTCTTTTGTAAACATTTTGGAAATGGTTGTAAACGTTGAACTTTCAAAGAAAAGATAATGGACGTGGATAGCATGAATAGCATAAATAATATGCAATTGTATTCATTTAATATTTGTTTTATTATTAACATTTAATAATAATACTATTATTAATTAAATTGTGTAAAATGAAATTTATCATGACTAAAATTTTATAGGTTACGAGTATATATATATATATTATAACCCTTATAACGCTGTTGTGGTCTATGACACCAAAAGCCCGTAAAACTTGCCAACTATGAAATATTCGGTATTACGCAATTAAAATGAAACACATGAAGGCTTGGCATTTTAATTATATTTAAAAGCCTATACACATTGTCCAGCCTACTCTATTACCCTATCATCAGCTTTATCTTAGCTGTTTAAACACCACGTCACCTTGTTTCGGGACCTGTTTAAATTACCTGTCTCTGGGGTTTCTAGGTGTATCCTTTGTTGGTTTTGAAACGAATGACTCTAAGTAGACATAAGGCTCCCAAAAGAAAAGGGAAAAAATGCCCTAGAGAGGGTCTTGTGGATGACGTACCTACATGTTAGACACTGAAAATGGAGAGTTTATTATAATAAACTCGTCACATTTAAACTGATTTCGTAATACTGGAGGCTCTAATGTCACTGGAACATTTTGGAACTGAATTTCCCTGATTTCTGCAAATAATTTCTAATAATTATTTGCTGTTGTTATTGTGTGGATCAGCTGATCAGTTTACTCGTCTGTGCATTCAGAGGTGTTACGTGCCAGGACCCCAAGTTGTTCGTTTTAACCATTGGCTTTGCTTAGTAATAAATATGGCTGGCTCAATTGGATTTTAAAAGAAGTTTGTGACTGGAAAACATTACACTATTGGCAGAAATTTAGCAGAACTCTCACAATAAAATACGTCATTTTGTACAGTGGCTCTATTTCTTCTCAATATGTTCTCATTGGTGTCTGTCTATTGTTCATCGAAACGGGCGCCTTAGATAGAGAAGTCACACGCGCACACACACACGCACACACGCAAACACACACACACGCACGCACGCAGAGAGAGAGAGAGAGAGAGAGAGAGAGAATCATAGATATGTTGGGTTGTCTAGATTTTGCGACACACATGGCGACACACATGGGGAACATAAGAAGATGCAATGTGTCTGTCCCGCAAACAAATAACACTGTGGTTATCAAAAGTTGTAATAACAGATTGCATTTTCTACGTGAAATGGTTTTAATTTTCTTTCTTTCCCTCTCGTTGGTCAATAGTGTTTTATTGAAGACGTGTTGTGTCCCCGGTTTTGATTTAGTGTTTGTGAGTTTTGTGATCTCACACGTATGGAAAATATTAGATCAAGCCTGGGTTGCGTGCTGGCGGGGAGGAGAGGAACAGAAAAAAACGACTGTATAAAGTCTAACCTGTAAATTATTTATTCGAGTTTTACCAGTTTTATCATAAAATAAAGTGTCCGCGATTATTATTATTATTATTATTATTATTATTATTATTATTATTATTATTATTATTATTATTATTATTATTATTGTTGTTGTTGTTGTTGTTGTTATCTTTTATTTGATCAACATTTATTATTTATTCTGTCCATATCGACAAAAAGTGAGACAGAATACAATCCACGCTCCATGTTCCTTCTAAGTCTATAATAGTTGTATGACAAACACTGAATCAAAAGAGGATGGGAGGAAGTGTTGCTAACTGTCCAATGTAATTGCTTAGAATATATCGGATAAAACTGACCATGCATTGAGGACAACCGATGAGCAAAACATCCATACCAAATAGTCGAAAAAGCTGTTTGCACCAGTGAATGTTAGCTCATTATAGCATCATAATGATCCTCCTTTCTCAGTAAAGCACACAGGGCCTAACTAAAAATAAATAAATAAATAAATAAATAAATAAATACCCCCGATAACTCGTAAAAGTTTCCGGCACCAACGTCGTTAGCCCAAACAAATCAACAGGTAGCCAATGCTAACACTTATATTAAATGAAGTCTGTGGAGGGAAAAAGCCGAAAATAGAGAGTTTTAAGGAAAAACGGCTCCAAGCAGCCGGGTTAATTACTTGTGACCTTTACAAAAAAATTGCCCTATTAAAAAAACTAGCATCTAATTGGAGAATTTGGAATGGTGTCACACATTGGACGGAAACACAGCTCAGAACACGACCCATGGCACGCTTTTCAGCTCTAACAATACATGCCAACATCTGCTCTTTGGACAGGCATTAATGGTGAATGTTCGGTTACGTTGCCTGACGTAAAACATAGTAGCATATTTCCATGTATCCATTTTCATTCCAATGTTTTCATGTTTGGTAAATTTTCAGAAAGAGGGAGAGAGAGAGAGAGAGAGAGAGAGAGAGAGAGAGCGAGAGAGATCCAAGTGTTGCAAAAGTGCACCAGTGTTATCTAACTAGTCAGCCTTAAATTTTTTGTTATTCGTAAGATTCTAATTATTTAAAGAAACAACAAATACAAGTTAATTCAAGTATTAAGTGCAGAGTTATGTGTTTGCACAGCCAAAGAGCTTGAAAGTTGCATCGACACAATGCATATTACCTTTAAAGGGGTAGCATGTCTCTGATGTTTTAGGGACAATTTTAACCAAAAAATATCCTGAGGACATCCTGAAGACAGAATAGAGAAACACACCAGTTTGTCAATTTTGCAGAACTTTAAAATGTTGCATTATTAAACTTTAGATAAAGTGCGCCTTAAAAAGAGCACTTTTATTGTACTACAGTGTCAGCAGCCTTGAATGTAGCATCACATAAGGTGTGTATAGGGTTAATTGGGCTTACATGCAAGCAAGCGTGGCTTGTGACCATACATTTTGGTGGGTCAGGATGTCATTAACAACAGTATAACCTCAAACAAAATTAAGTGAAGAGGCTATCACATTTGTTATGCTACAGGCTTGAATTATGTAGTGACTTTTTAGAGTAACCCCTTAATAGGCAGTTGATAGTGGACAACAAACAATCATCCAGTATGCAGTCTAGAAGCTTGTTTTGAGCAGTTGTAGACATACCTTTGTTCAACTGTATTCGACACAGAAGGTGTACTTCCTGTGTATTTCACAGTGTGTGAAGGTACGATATCACTATCCAGGTTGTCATGTGTCAGAAAAATATCCAAGCCAAAAGCCTCTCAAAAACCACACAAAAGATCTCAGGCATTGTAAAATCAAGTATTTTTTCTTTTTCCTTTGCATAGAAAACAAATTCACTGCACACAAATTTCTCATGTACCAACATCTACAAGATAATTCCCAATGGCCACAGCATATCATTTATCATCAAACATTTTTATTAATAATGTTATAACACTGAATCACCATGTTCTGTGGATGGGGATATTCCATTAGAGTCATTCCCTATCATAAAAAGTTCCACGTAGAACCACTTTAGTAATATAGCAACCTTTAACTACATAAAGACTCTTGAGATGCCCTTTCATTGCACTTCTGCCAGAAATAAACATACTTACAGCAGTGACGTTAATGTCCTAAACACAATTGATTGTTTCGTCCAACAAATAAAAAAAAAAACATTATATTTGATTCTACGTACTGAATTTGGAAATTATGTCAAGTCTCATGACAGCCTTGCTAAGACAATAATATTTACCTATATACAATTCAGAAGCCGTTGCAACAATGTGGCAGTGTGATTTACTGAGGAACTGTTGATGTAATACAACATGAATTCATATTACTCAAAAGCTAGTCTAACACCTAGCAACTGCATAACTGTATTTGCATGTTGGCATAGAAAATAATTGCACAAACAACTGCTTAGTTATAAGCAAAATATGCTACTTTCTGCATATAATTTTCAGTATGTACACAGCAGAACATTTTTGCTGCATTTTACTGAGTAAGGTATTCAGGGTGCAAATAAAAGAAAATCATATACAGTCAAATCTCGGTACTATGCCACCTGTCGGGACCGAGCAAGAGTGGCATAGTAGCGAGAGTGGCATAGTAACGAGGGTTTGTAAAAATGGCTTTATTTTCTCAAGTTATCAGTCCAAAACTCTCAAGAATCATCGGCTGGCGCTTTTGTGTGTCTCTTTTGAGCTAGGGTTGCAGGCTTGTCGCTGTGTGTGTTGTGATTGGCTTGTTGTAGATGGCGTCGGGGAGAATCCTCACGTGTTTGACTTTGACACAGTCTGACTACAGTGGTGTGAAAAAGTGTTTACCCCCTTCCTCATTTCCTGTTCCTTTGCATGTTTGTCACACTTAAGTGTTTCGGAACATCAAACCAATTTAAACAATAGTCAAGGACAACACAAGTAAAAACAAAAAGCAAT